>CM026554.1:688040-836922 GCA_015143295.1 Tetracentron sinense | reverse complement strand
CGCGTCTTCGCACCTTTACGAAGCTCGATGGCAGAAGAAATCAAATCGAATCATCCAATCGAGGAGCGAGGGGAACAGAGGATAAGATGGTTGTTTTTGGTGCGACTTCGTCTTGTATTCAGATTCCGATTCAGACAGATCTTCTGGTTTTCTCTTTCTTTAAAACCTGCTTCGCGACAACCTCACCGTTCACCCAAAAAAGCAGCTTCAGATGCGCGACCTCTCTCAACTTGATCCAAGACGAATCTCTCTCTCTCTCTTCTCTCTCTCTATTACCCTAATTAACCAGCGTTATTACTTATTATTATTATTATAACAAAGATAAAACTGCCCTCGTTATCTGCCATTATTATCAAAAAGACCATCGGCCTGGGCCTGGGCTAGTCGGCTGGAGACTACTAGTTCGACTCGTTAAGAGTTTGAGCTTGTTTATTAATAAATGAATTAAGTTTGAGCTTAAATTTTTTTTTTTTTAAAACTCATTCGCTTATGAGTCAAACTTTTAATATTATAATATATATGAATATTTAGTTAAGATACTTCGCATGTTTTTAAGTTTTAATATGATCCTTTTATCAAAGATAAATAAATAAATAAATCTTGAATCTTTGATCTAAAAATTATAAAAGTTAACAAATTCAGTAAACGAGCTTGACATCAACTTGTTAGATAAACAAGTCAAGTCAAGCCGAGGTTGAGCTGATAGTTTTATTCACGGTCAAGCTTTAACAAGAATAATAGAGCTTGAACACCATTGTTATTAAACGAGTAGAGCCTGAACAGATCTACTATTAAGTAACTATTATGCGAAACCCCTTAGGATAGAATAAACGACAATAAAAAAATAAATATAGCAAATAAGAAGCACACCACAGAACAAGATTTACGTGGTTTGGCTTAAATGCCAACGTCCACGGTGACAGCACACCAAAATCTTCATTAATCCAAGAGAATGATACAAAAGAGAAGAACCCACAATGAAGATCAAAACCTCAAGGAAAGCCCACAATGCTCTCTCTCTCTCTAAATCTTCTTGTTCTCTCAACCCAACCCTAACTATGACAACCTTACTTTTCTTCTTCTTACAAACCCTAACCCCAAACCTCTATTTTATAGGCCTAAATAAGAGACATAAACTAATAGAAAGTCTCCCACACGAATTAGTAGTTTCCCAAAAACAATACAACTCAAAAAAGAGGTTTCCACGCCAAACGGCGCACTGGGCGATCGATCGCCCCTGAATTTTTTTTTTATTCGAGTCAACTCTTACAAATCTTCACATTGGCGAGAATCCCGCGAACACCCTTTGATGTGCTATCTCGCTTTTACCAACATAATCCAAATTGAATACAAGGCTCCACCTTGCCGAACTTGGAGTAAGTCTAAACAACTTTTTAGACTTCTCCACGCAAACTCTTTCTCCCTATTGCGAAAGATGTGGAGTCCTCGACTCCACCTACAAGTCATCATCAAAGCTAAATATCATATATTCAGCAGCCTTCATCTTCAATTGCAAACTCTCATTGTTTTCCAAAACTCGCGCCTCCTTTGCCGGGCTAAAATTAGGAACAGTAGGAGCTTTCTTTGCCTTGGATGCTACACCAAAAACTGTGTTTCCTTAACACATATAAGTTCTTTTTTACCTATTATTACAATTGAGACTCCTTTTCGAACTTTTAGCACTCCACCTTGTGCATAAAATCTACACCCCCAAGAGTCTAAAAAGCTCAAAGATATCAAATTTTTCTTCAGATCTGGAACATGCCTCACTCCCGTCAGTGTCCTTACTACACCATTGTGCACTTTTATCTTGATTGTCCCTATCCCAAGAATCTCGCAGGATGTATTATTACCCATTAAGACACTGTCGCCCTCAACTTTGTTGTAGGTAGCAAACTAGTCCCTATTTGGACATACATGATGGGAACAACTAGAATCAAAAATCCACTTATCCTTAGACCAACCATTCTTTGTAGTAATCGAAAGGACCATGGGATCATCATCCTGATCCTTAGAATCTTCATTAGGCACATTAGCTGTATTGGAGGATTTTCTTTCCTCCTCCTCCTCCTCCTCAGTCCTCACTCTTCTTTCACCGACAATATCTGGTTATATGTCATTTCTTATGGCAATAATAGCACTCAACATTCTTGTATGATCTGAACCTATTTCTAGACCCGTTACTTCTCTTCTTCCCCTCTATTAGTAAAGTCTGTTCATGGCTTTCACTACTTTATGCACTCTTTCTTAACTCATTTGAAAGAAGAGCGGCAATAACATCTTCCAAATTAATATCCTCATTTGCATAGATCAATGTCGTACGAAGATGCTCATACGAGGGAGGTAGGGAAGTAACAAGAAGTAAGGCTTTGTCCTCTTCATCAAGTTTTACACCAATACTTGTTAATTCAGCAACAATCTTATTAAATTCACTAAGATGATCGGAAATTTTCGTACCTTCTACCATCTTGAGTGTAAACAACTTTTGCTTCAAGTATAACCGGTTAGTGAGCGATTTCGTCATGTAGAGGCTCTCTAACTTCAACCAAAGTCCTGAAGCCGTCTCCTCTTCGAGAATGTTGTATAGAACCTCATCCGCTAAGCATAAACGAATCACACTCATCGCCTTCAAATCGAAGTCCTCCTAATCTTCCTCCTTCAGATTTTCAAGTCTCTTATCCTTCCCCTTCAAAGCTTTGTGCAAGCCTTGTTAGATCAACAAGTCACGAACGTTTATATGTCATAACCCGAAGTTTTTACTTCCATCGAATTTCTCCACTTCGAATCTGGAACTCGAAGCTTTTGTCGTCATTCTAAACCTGGCTCTGATACCAATTTGTTGTGCGGAAACCCCTTAGGATAGAATAAACGACAATGAGAAAATAAATATAGTAAATAAGAAGTACACACCACAAAGCAAGATTTACGTTGTTCGGCCTAAATGCCTACATCCATGGTCACAGCACAGCACATCAAAATCTTCACTAATTCAAGAGAAGAATACAAAAGAGAAGAACCCACAATGAAGATCAAAACCCCAAGAAAAACCCACAATCTCTATCTAAATCTTCTTGTTCTCTCAACCCAACCCTAGCTATGACAACCTTACTTTTCTTCTTCTTACAAACCCTAACCCCAAACCTCTCTTTTATAGGACTAAACAAGAGCCCTAAACTAATAGAAAGTCTCCCACATGAATTAGTAGTTTCCCAAAAACAATACAACTCAAAAAAGAGGTTTCCATGCCAAACGGCGCACTTGGCGATCGATCGCCCAGGGTGGGCGATCGATCTCCCCCGAATTTTTTTTTTAATTCGAGCCAACTAAAATGGATATTGCAATGGGTTTATTCCCTTTCAATATGAACTTCTTTCCTCCACCATTTTAGATATAGCTTTCTCCATAACGATTTTTCTGCTCTCTTGTTTTCTTTTCTATTTTGCTTTATTGGTTTGAGGTTTTACTGGGTACAATACGTGAGTAATGTGTGTGATTAAAGTCAGTGCACTATGTAGT
This sequence comes from Tetracentron sinense, assembly GCA_015143295.1. Classification (NCBI taxonomy): domain Eukaryota; kingdom Viridiplantae; phylum Streptophyta; class Magnoliopsida; order Trochodendrales; family Trochodendraceae; genus Tetracentron; species Tetracentron sinense. The sequence continues at coordinate 833,406 of CM026554.1, read as the reverse complement.
CTGAATACGGATTTGTGAGCTTGTTATATCCTGAAGGTGTCGCGTCAGATACACTTTACATCATCTGTGCGGACTCAAATTGTCTTAAAAAGGTGACTTAGTACACACCCTAATTCGATGGCACTATTAATTACAGCTTTCTGGTTTCATTTGATGCAAGTTATTGCTCGCTAGAGAAGGTTTGGGATAGGAAAATAGTTAACCTACCCGTGGTTCCCATTTTGTAACAGAATAGTCAGTCATCATTGGTCCACACAATAGATATACCCTAAATAACTATAATTAGTACACACCCTAGTTCGCAATCGCAGGTGAGATGTATGGTCATCCACTTACATGGATGGTCATAGAGATTCTCCACCTATAAATATGCCCTAAATTTTAGTAAGAATAGGTTGGCAATCCACATGACTGATATACCCTAACTTATCTTTCTCTCTAAGATCAAAGACCATCTTTATCTTTCTCTAACTTGTCCTTATTCCCTTTTCGTATCCAGTACTGACTTAAGTTTCGGAGTGTCTTGATGGGAAGAAAGGTCTCTCCTCAGCAAATCTAGACATTAGCCTTCGACCTTCATCCTTCAACCAGTAAATCTGTGGCACTTGGAGCTCTCCGAAAATCCCCACTATAGTTTGGAATAAGTAAGTTTGGGTCTAAATGCCAACTTTGGTATACAGTCCATCAGACGATTTGCATTCTCATCGATAGGAAAAAAAACAACGATCACGTATAATGAGAGTGACACTAGCACTCTCTATAGTCCATGCCCTAGCCAAACAGTGAGAGAATATGGCACAAATCTGGTGGAGGAACCTAGAAAATTTTTGGGGTTTTTCCCAGATTGCCCCTTTAGTATGAGGTTCTTCCCCAAATAACCAGGTTTTGAAAACTCTTCTCTAAATGCCCTTATCATCCATTTTTCATAATTCAGTATTTATGAAAAGTCTTAAATACTCCTCCACTGATTTTGAAAGAAAAAGAAGAAGAAGAGAGATTTAGGTTCGTGGATGAGAGATCTTCATTCCCACCCCATTTCTGGCGAGAGTTATTTGTTCCCACCCCATTTCCGGCAAGTCCGGCAAGAGTTATTCATTCCAAGAAGAAGAAGAAGAAGATACGTACGTGGATGAGATGAATGAAACTCACCCACTCCCCTCATCTTCCAAATACCCTTCTATTACCATCTATATTGATTTTGAAAGAAGAATAATAAAAAAGAAGAAGAAAAGATGAAAAAATGGCAAAAATCTGAGTTTTCCAAAGTTTTTTGCGTGCAGGGTTGATACAATGCATCGACCTCGTGCAAAATGCATCGATTACATACAAAATGCACTATGTTGATACAATGCATCGACCTCGTGCAAAATGCATTGATTGCGTACAAAATGCACTATGTTGATACAATGCATCGATCTCGTGCATTTTATGCATCGACCCCGTGCAAAATGCATCGACCACGTACAAAATGCACTAGGTTGATAAAATGCATCGACCTCGTGCAAAATGCATCGACCGCGTACGAAATGGACTAGGTTGATGCCTTGCATTGACCTCATGCATTTTATGCATCAACCCCGTGCAAAATGCATCGACCACGTACAAAATGGACTAGGCTGATGCAATGCATCGACCTCGTGCATTTTATGCATCGACCCCTTGCAAAATGCATCGACCGTGTACAAAATGCACTAGGTTAATACAATGTATTGACCTCGTGCATTTTATGCATCGACCTCATGCAAAATGTATCGATCGCGTACAAAATGCATTAGGTTGATGCAATGCATCGACCCCGTATAAAATGCATCGATCGCGTATAAAATGTACTAGGTTGATGCAATGCATCGACCTCGTGCATTTTATGCATCGACCCCGTGCAAAATGCATCGACTGCGTACAAAATGGATTAGGTTGATGCAATGCATCGATCTCGTGCAAACTGCATCGATTGCGTACAAAATGCACAAGGTTGATACACTGCATTGACCTCGTGCATTTTATGCATTGACCTCATGCAAAATGCATCGACCGTCGTATTTAAGGTTGAAAACATGACTGTAAGTCATAGAAAATGGAAAAAAACACATGTAAACACATATATAACATGAAATTTAAGGTTTTGGACCATAAATACAATAATTATAGACATTTTTCCATGAATTAATCATACATGCAATGATTTTTTTGAATTCATTTTTTTTAAAACACAAGAAACCTGAAAATGAGGGTTGTTCTTCGGTTAATGACATTTTTTCACGAAAAGAACATGGAAAGAACGCTCTTGGAACAAAGATCTCTCGTCGAAAATGGGGTGGGAACGAAGTTCTCTCGTCGGAAATAGGGTGGGAACGAAGAACTTGTCGGAAATGAGGTAAGGATACCTAAAGTCTTTTCTTTAAATGATTTGGATAAAATGGGAAAAGTTCGCATGTGTGAATAGATGCACATGTGTATGGGGGCATTTAGAGAAGAGTTTTTAAAACCTGGTTATTTGGGGAAGAACCCCATACTAAAGGGGCAATATGGGAAAAACCCTAAAATTTTCTATGTGGGTCCACAAACACCCAATCATGAGGTGTGGCCTTTTGATTGGGATTAAGACGGCCACACAGTAACATAGAAAACTTTCTGAAGAGATTCTCCATAAAAATTGGACTCCAGAGAGTTATGATTTTTTTTTTAACGAGTCATGCGGTTAATTCTTAGCATTAAGTTTAGTATAAGGCTTGAACCAATAAAAAAAAAAGTTTAGCATAAGGCAATTATTACAACTATTGCATTCCTGGGACTCAATTCCTAAATCTACCAGACTTTTATAGTTAGTGCTTCAAGTCTAATCAATTTGCCTACACTCTCTTTACCAATCATTTTATCTGCTTACCAATCATTTTACCTGCTATCTCCATCCGTTCTCCTGGTCACTTGGGTTTCTCTAACGATGAGCCATCTGAAATGATTTTAAGCTTCTTTAGAAAAAGATAAGTGTGGATTTCATGTATTTTGGAATTTGGTGTATACAACAATTTTTTTTTCTATACCAATTTTTCCATTGAGATCGATTATATTTGTGTTGGTCTTACATATTATAATTATCTTTTTATACACCCAAACCTGCAAGAGTTGGAGATAAGAGAAGACTCTATAATATTGAAGATAAAGAGGGCTCTAGGATGAGATAGTGGGTCCTAAACCTAAACGGGAGGGATTAAAGAAAAAATCTACATGTTATCTCTAACATAGAAATTATAAGATTTGAGGGATTGAGTTTTAGAGAGAGAGAAGTCTTATTTCTTTATATTATAGTATAGATGTCCTACAACATGTTGCTCACAAGGTCGTCGGCAACTTGATTTATCTTTCTCCACATGCACACAAGATCTATATGTCCACTTAACACACGTGAAATGGATTCCAAGGAGAGCTCTGAATTTCCCAATAAATATTTAGAGAAATGCTAGACCCAACACAAACTTTCAAATTTTAACTGTAGTAGTGGCATGTATCACTACTTTTCCCATTGCCTTTAGAATAGGTTGAAATCATAATTTCGTCCTTTTATTCCTTTTTAAAATAATTGTTTTCTTAATCTAGTGAAAAGGGTTGCAATGACAAGAGTTGCACCTTTAGTGAGAGTTAAATTTTTTTTGAAATCTGCATCTGGAGTTGCACTCTTCAAAATTTTAGGGTGGTGTTACCCGCACCCCAACATTTGATGAAAAAACACCATAAGTGAAGCATTGGCCTTGCGGGCAGCCACAGAGTTGGCTCTGGCCCGGGAGTGGTCTTTGGTTTGTTTCCTCACTGATGCGAGGATATTGGTGGATCAGCTATCTTCCACCTGTCGCACTGTGCGTGCGGAGATAGGATCTATTGTCTTTGACATTCGCCAGAATTTAGCGCTCTTTGAGCGTAGTACGGTGAACTTTATCCCTAGGCTTAAAAATGAGTTTGCTCATAACTTGGCTGCAAGGGCCTTGGTGCAGAGCTCTCAGGGCTATTTTCTTGTTAGACATCTGTCTACTATGGATTGTCGTCGTTTTATTGCGGAGCAGGGGCCCAGACCTCCGTAGGGCTCTTTGTATTTTGGTTGTTAGTTAAATGATATCTCAGATTCAAAAAAAAAAAGAAAAAAAAGAAAAGAAAAAGACTCTATTTTGGTCACAGAATGACAATAATACCATTTTTATCTTCTTCCTCCACGTTTTCTCCGACCTAACCTTTTTTTATCTTTCTTTTTCCTCCCCTCGTTTTCTCCTATCCAACCCAACATAACCGTGGTATGTTTTGGGTTTAGTTTCAAAATAGATTCTTGAATAGATGAAGCTTAGTTTCAAATTTTCGTTCAGATTGGCTAAACAAATAGAGAGAAGTAATGGTAACCTTAGATAAATTGATCGGCTCACTAGAGAGTGTACATATGACAGACTACAAAGACCCACAAACCCACTCATAGATATGTAATAAAGCATCTAATCATAATCATACAGATTTCTTCTTATTCACTACAGATCACATAACTATCTAGCTGTATGTAATTTACACTTTTGTTCTTGCATTGAGGGGATGATCTCTTTCTGATCAAGCCACAAAGGAATTCCATTCGTTTCAAGTCCTAAAACAAAATAAAAGAACCTTCCTTTAGAACAATTAGGTCTTCTTGCACTAGAGTTGCACCTTCATCAAACAACCATTTCTTAAGCAATGAGAGGGGGACTTGGGTCTCCAAATTCGGCTTGCTTTTGTCTCGGGAGAGGCTAGTCTGAGATTCAAAATTCATTGTCTTGGCGAGTGAAATTGATTTAGAAACATCAGAGGTGGAAGAGTCAAAACCAAACAGTGATTCCTACCCAGTAGCTTCAGTAAGTGACGTCTTGTTATCTTCCTCCACTGATAAGTCGTTCACAGGCAGTTGAGCAGACTCTGCTTGCCGTTCTAGCAAGTTTTTCCATCTATCCGAGACATTAAGAAGAAGCAGCTCTTCTTCCGGAAGAAGAAAAAGAGGAAATAGATATTATGGTCATTCTGCTCTTCAGATATTGTTTTTTTTTTTTTTTTTAACTTATGGTATTTATTCATTAAATATTGGGGTGTGGGTAACACCACCCAAATTTTATTGATAAAAGTATACCCAACGTAAACTTTCAAAATTTAACTGTAGTAACACCAGTATCACTTACATTTCCCTATTACCGAATCGGTTGAAATCATAATTTCTATCTTTTGAAAATAATTTTTTTTTTGTGTGTGTTGAAGGATTGCGATGACATATGACAGATGCCACATCTGCTATAAGAGTTCAAAAATTTTCTAATATCTGAATATGGAGTAGCACTCAAAATTTTATTGATAAGAGTATATGTCATTGCATTATTTCAATAATTACCAAAAAAAATGCCCTATTTTGAGAGCTCCAGGAAAATAGAGAGCGATTCATAGTTAAACAGAAATAACAAATAGTGATAGAACGATTCTGGGTCCACTTTCTAGTTGTCCACTCTTCGGTTTTTTTACTATTTTTATTCAAGAAAACAATATAAAGGAGAAAATGTATTTACACCCCTTAAAGTTTGACGAAAATGCACATAAACCTCAGGTTTCAGAAAATATATTAGGTATCCCAACTTTTCAAAATAATGACACTTACACCCCTTCCATCAGTTGACTGTTAGTCATCTGACAAAATGGTGATGTCATGTGATAAAGTGGTATAAACTACCAAAAATGTCCTCTCTACTAAAGTTGTCATTTTCCACTTTTTTTATATACGAAATTGCCCCTCATTTTTAAATGAAGTCAAATCCTCTACAGTGATAACAAGATTTGACAAATTCAGTTATCACCCCTTGAAGTAGCCACGTGTCCCTTTTGATACCCCTTAACTGTGGTTAAGATTCACCCATCCACCCCTAGGGTTCACTCACCCATCCATGTCTCCCTTTTCTACCATATTAATTCTTTTTTAAAATTGAAAAACTATTTTAAAGGCTTTTTTAATATTAAAATATTTTTAAAAAGAATTAATATTAAAAAAAAAAAAAAAAAAACCAAGGATGGGTGGGTGAACCCTAAGGTTGGGTGAATCTAACCCCATTTAATTTAAGGGGGTGTCAAATTAAAAGGACACGTGGCTACCTTAAGGTTTGATAACCACAGAGGATTTGAGAATTTAAAAAGAACCCAAATCCGGTAATGACCCCTTGAAGTAGCCACGTGTCCCTTTTGACCCCCTTAACCGTGGTTAAGATTTACCCACCCCTAGGGTTCACTCACCCATTCACGTGTCCCTTTTCTACCATATTAATTTTTTTTTTTAAAAATATATTTTTAAGGCTTTTTTAATATTAAAATATAAAAAAAAGAATTAATATTTTTTTTTAAAAAACAAATAATGAGCCACGTGTCCTTTTTGACACCCCTTAAATAGGGTTAGATTCACCACCCCTAGGGTTCACCCGCCCATCCTTGGTTTTTTTTTTTTTAATATTAATTTTTTAAAAATATTTTAATATCAAAAAAACCTTAAAAATAGTTTTTTAATTTTAAAAAAAATTAATATGGTAGAAAAGGGAGATGTGGATGGGTGCGTGAACCTTAGGGTGGGTGAATCTTAACCATAGTTAAGGGGTGTCAAAAGGGACACGTGGCTACTTCAAGGGGTGATAATCGGATTTGGGTTCTTTTTAAATTCTCAAATCCTCTACGTTAATCACCCCTTGAGGTAGCCACGTGTCCCTTTTGACACCCGTTAAATTGGGTTAGATTCACCCACTCCTAGGGTTCACCTGCCTATCCTTGTTTTTTTTTTTTAAAAAATATTTTAATATTAAAAAAGCCTTAAAAATAGTTTTAAATAAAAAAAAAATTAATATGGTAGAAAAGGGACACGTGGATGGGTGAGTGAACCCTAAGAGTGGGTGAATCTTAACCACAGTTAAGAGGTGTCAAAAGGGACACGTGGCTACTTCAAGGGATGAAAACCGGATTTGTCAAATCCGGTGACCATAAAGGATTCGGTTTCATTTAAAATTGAGAAGACAATTTCGTATATGAGAAAAGTAAGAAATGACAACTTTAGTCAAGATGACATTTTTAATAGTTTATACCCTTTATCACATATGGGAAGAGTGTAAGTGTTAGGGGTACCTGATGTATTTCTGAAACCTGAGGGGCCTATATGTATTTTCGTCAAATATGGTGAAACGCACAAAAACTGAAAAAAGTATTATACTATTTTATCTTGTATAAAAATAGGGAAGAGTGGACGAGCATTGCTCATGCTATTATCCACAACCTTCAAAAACATTAAAGAGTGAAGACAATTTAAATTTGCCCCCCAAATCCAATGATTTTGATCGTAACCTAATGGGCATAATCATCCATATCGAAGCCGACGAAGTGCACATATCAAAAGACCCCACGGCCACTCCATCTTCAATCTGCTAAACATTGATGCAATACATGTGTGGCCCACGATAATTTTCATGCATGTCACGTTTTTGGTACCTCTGATGTTTACCTATGGGAACGTGAAATATGCATATGTGAGAAGTTGATGAACGCACCGAGTCATGTGAATATGCAATTAGTACGAGATGGGATCACGATCAACATATGTGTTGCTTGTGAATTGGAAGAAAATTTTAATTTTTCTCTTATTTCTTTTTCCCTTTCAAATCACAAGTTCTCGGCTTTTTTGCACAACTTTGAGACATGTTTTTCTAATTCTAACCATGAAGCTTCAACTCATAGGCTAACCTTTGTTTTTAGAATTTTTTTAAAGAAAACCCTTAACCAACTGCTCATTCCCTTATGCAGCGGAATGCCGGTCTTCATTAGTCAATGCCCTCTTTTAGCAACCATCAACTGTTGTAAGATTCGCTCACCTCTAAGGTTCATCTACCCAACCTTAGTATTTAGTAAAATAAAAGTATTAATCTTAATTTAGTTAAGCTTAACCATAATTATAGGGGTTAAAAAGGACATAGTCCATTAGATAGTGGACAGTATGATCTGTGAAAAATTGCAAAAAAATTAACCATAAAAGCCAAACCGCTCTTCAGAGCTACTGTTAGAGAGGATCCAAACTTTTCTAGAATGAAAATAATCACCTCCTCATTGGTAGAGTGAAAAGAGGCGTCTCAAACCCCCTTCTTTTGTCATGTGTCCTCTTTTAAGTTCCTTTTAATTATGATTAAGATTCATCAAGGAGGCGTTTGATAAAACTTAAAATTAATGCTTATTGACTTATTCTACTATAAGCTCTTAGTTATAAGACTGTTTGTAATATTTTAGTGATATAAAAATACTTTAACAATAAGTGATTTTACCACTAATTTAATAAGTAATCTAAAACTACTTTTTAGAATAGAACTTATTTTTACAGACAACTCTAATTTTTGGATCATTATAAATAGCTCTTACTTTTTAGAGCACAATTAGAAAGCACTTAATATATAAGTTTATGAAAGGAAAGTGATGAGAAACTCTCGATACCAGGTGCTATCGAGAGCTAGGCCGCTCAATAATGAATCCAACGATGCCAAGGCTGATATGTATTAACATGGTGGCCCCACTTGGTGTCTGGCATCGTTGGATTCACAATCGCTAGCTCTCGATAGCAGGTGCTATCGAGGGTTTCAAATCACTTCCCTTTATGAAATACCTTTAACTCTTAAAATTAAAGCATCTATCCTTAGTTTTTAGAAAAAGTAATTGAAAAAATTAATATTAAGGGTTATAACTTTTAAACCAGAGTTCAAGGGGGGCAGTTAAAGGAGGCTTTGTGAGAGCCAAATATGTTGTTGGCTACTTGCCCGAGTTGCTCCTTCTAAAAATAGAAAGATTCAGGATCTTCTCCGGTAGTAGCTGGCGAGGGCACCGCCAGCTTCACAATGTCCACTGTCCATGCCATCCACGTACCCTAATGCATGAAACCTAACATAGTTTGACACCACTCCTAATATTGATTAGTAGAAAAAACATCACTGTCTTTTAAAAATACCTTTAAAATTTTGAAGCTGACGGTGCTTGGCGAGCTACTAATGACCGTGAATCAAATAGAAAGCACTCTTGGATAACTTACACATGGCGAACACCGAGTGATTGGAGAGGCAAAAGTCTCAAACACATTTAGCAATGAAAGACCTTCAAACACACTGTGCGGCTAGCCTAATGGTTTGTGTATCCCCTCACTAGGGTGGTGGTCTAGAGATCGATCCTGCATGGAGAGTGCTTTGTAGCTCTTTGCTAACCCCTAAACAAATACTAATCCCAACTAACCCAAAGTAGTGGTATACCATAATAATAAAAATAAATAAATCTCCACTATAATAAGAGAAGCCCCCCTAACGATGGAAATCCCCAAATTACCCTCAGAACCTGATTTTTGTCATTTTCCAAACTACCCTTATATACAAACCTTACAAATCTTCCTTCATGTAATGTTTTACTTAATTTTCAAACTATCACTTTCTCATCTATAATCTACCAAACTACCCATTTTTCAAACCGTAGCTTGATTTTTAATAAATTCCCAAACTGTCACTTTCTCATCTACAATCTATTTAAAGTTATAAATTCCCAAACTACCATTAAGACAAAACTTTGATTCAATGTTTTACTTAATTCTCAAACTACCTTTTTCTCATCTACACCTTTGATACTCCTTAATTATGGTTAAAATTCACCCATCTCAAATTACCCATTTTCATCAATTGAACCCATAGGTTAACATGTGTCCCTATTAATATTTTTTAACTGTGGTTAAAATTTACTCACCTCTAGGGTTCCCCGGTCTCTCTTCCCCCCCACCCATCGCTCTCATATGCATCCGACTGAAGACACATGTAACGCGCGTACCTTCCGCTATTAATTAAATAATGGAAGACGTTTTTTTTTTTTTGTGGTCGTTGGAGGTAAACAACACCACAAGGTGAAGGTAGAGGCATTAGAAAGGCCATATTGGAAAGAGATGGTATAAGGTATATATCTGAGGGCAGCATAGATTGCTGACGTGGATTCAATTAGCCAATGATTGGGGCATCGCTGCAAAAGGAAGGGAGTCTTTTTTTCTTTTCTCTGCTCCTCAAGCAGGAGAAAGAGAGAGAGAATTTCCAGAGAGGTCGAGAGTTGTGAAATATTTGAAGAAGGTGAACGGGAGAAAGAGAAACTAGATCGGTTTGGGTCTCTTCATCTGCGAAAGCTGAAATAGTAATCGAAGTGTCCAGAAACGGATTCCAGTAAGAAGTAAAAATCCGTTTGATACCAACAGAGAGGATTTGGAAGACCTTACAAACAGAGAAAACGCGAATTTTGATCAAAACTCGCTCTATCTATTCATTGATCGATTGGGTTTTTGAAACTCGGAGGAAAAAAAAGGAGAAAGATTCAATTTTGTTATTTGTTTTAGGGTTACTCGCCGGCTTCTGCTACCGTTCTCAGCGATTCAATGACCATTTCAGGTCCAGAATCTCAACCAGCCGCCATTAAAATCAGTTCTCAGATTGAAGCCGAGTTCGAGTTCGAGTTCGTGACATGCGATTCCTGCGGATTAACAGAGGAATGCACGCCAGAGTACATAAATAGGGTTCGTGAGCGGTATCGAGGTAGATGGGTCTGCGGTCTTTGCGCCGAGGCTGTCAAAGATGAGATTATCAGATCGAAGAGGATCATCAGCACTGAAGAAGCTCTGGATCGACATATGAACTTCTGCAAAAAGTTCAGATCTTTGAGTCCTACATCCAATCAAGCAGAGCACCTGATCTCCGCCATGAGACATCTTTTTCGACGAAGCATGGATTCTCCGAGATCCCCAAGCAGTCCTCTTCAAAAACAAGGACAAGTTCGCCCTCGATCCTTTGTTCGATCTGAAACTGAAAGCTGTTTCCCCACTTGAATCCCTGTTACAAACCCAAAGGTAGAAGAAAACAAACAGGGGAGAAAGGATCAAACTTCCTATCATTGCAACAAAATTAGCTTAGCTTAGCTTAATAAGGCTTTAATCCAGGGTTTCTGTTGTAGATTTTTTTTTCTTCTAAATGGATACATTTCCAATAATTGCAGCAAAAGGAGCTCAAATCAGCTTACTTATTCAGTTTAAATCTAAGCTATTCTGTTTATAGATCTTCTGTTTCTGGTCTTTAATCAAATTCCAAGCTTTCTACTGGAAAGATATATGATTTGAATGAAGGAAAGTTTGAAGGAACTTTCCTTCCTGTACTTCAATTATATTTGGTACAATTCCAATGTTCTAGTGTCTTTATCTAATTTTCTAATGTACGCCTAACATAATAAGGGTCTATATTAGCATAAAATTCCCCAATGGTGGTGTAATGGGAGAATTTCGTAAAACCCTAAGTATGGTAGTAACGAGCTCGTCCTCGGTGTGGTGTTATCATTTGAGCTCATTTCCGTCGTCTCTTCGACGACGGGCCCGTTGTCATATGGACAACGAGAACGTTGTCTACCGAACGACGACCCCGTTGTCTTATAGACGACGATCACGTCTTCGTTCTGACGACGTACCCGTCGTCTTATTGTCAACGACCCCGTACTCCAACACGTAATGAGATCCGGTGCTATTGCCCAGTCGCTTGAGACTGATCCTACCCCTACGATGGTAGGTGGGAAATACTGTCTTGGCATTAAATACAGCATTAAATGTCATTTAATGCTAGTCACCTCGGACGAGTTCCTACTCTATGCCTGCTCTCTTTTATATACAGGTACGCGTGCAGTACGAATGACCGGGAGATCTATCTAAAATGATTACTGAAGTACACATCAGAGATTTGAGGTGTGCATGGACATCCATGGGTGCCCATGGCCATGGCAGGAGTGGCCTATAAGAACCTGTGAAAAACAGTATGAAAGGGAGGGATTTTTCAAGAGCTAAGACCTTCAAACTCTCTGCATTTTTTAACTGTTCATCATCTTCTACACCTACTGACTTTACCATCGGAGTACAGGTCAGGGTCCCACACCCTCCACTCCAACCTTCTACCAGTAAACCAGAGCGTGGGAGGAGCTGTTGCTGACGCGTGTCCTTTTCGGTAAATTCCTCTCACAAAATTGGCGCCGTCTGTGGGAAATTTAGCCGAACCCACCCTTTGCTCACACCACCTCTCCCGGCCAGCATGGCAGACCAAACTCCTCAGTCTATCGTCGAAAACCAGCCCCCTCAAGCCATTCCCTGCACCCCTTCCGCCATGCAAACGTTCGCATCAGGCCAATCTTCTGGACAACCAGAAAGGCCCATGACCGTACCTGATCCCATCCTGTTACTATTACAACAGCAACAGGCCACTCTGGCCCAGATAGTCAGTCAGCAGCAGTCACTGCAGGAGCGGCTTGATGCTTTAGAGCATGGTAACTTGGAGATCGATGACGAATCTCCAAAAGGAGGCTCTGCAGCTCGTAAACTCAATTTCCCTTCTTCCCCTCCCCCCAAAGTAACAATCCCGATCTCGTCGTCTGCACCAGAGAATCTGGAGAGAAGATTCACTCTCACTCCTTCTACTGACAAGACTGCCTATCCTCGTTCTCTTGGTACTCGTGCTGAACAACGAGATCTCTGTGTCAGCAACGACGGGTTGAAGACAGGCTTAACCCTCAAGGACGTGGAAGCCCTGATCAATGCTCGAGTCAGAGGAACGACGAGCGGGGCCTCTCTCGATCAATAAGCTCAGAAGTACAAAGACGAGGAGGAGACGTCCCCTTTTTCCAAGGAGATCGTCGAATCTTATACCCCATCAAAATTCGTGGTACCGAATTTTGTTAAGTTCGATGGGAGGAGAGATCCTATTGACCACCTGACTGACTTCAAGAATGTTATGGCTGTCCGTAATCCGGATGATAATCTCCTCTGTAAAGCCTTCCCTAGCAGCCTGACTGGAGCGGCTGCGAGATTGTTCCGTAATCTACCCGCTGGGTCGATCAGGTGTATGACTGATCTCAGGTCAGTTTTCATTGACCATTACATCATTAACAAGAAGAAGAAAGCAGGCGTAGATTCACTCTTCGCCATGCGAATGAAGTCGGCGGAACCCCTTAGAGACTTTATTCAACGGTTTACCGATGAAGTCTCTAATATCGATAAGATCGAAGACTGCACTTGCATAGCGGCCTTCAAGAATGCTATACCCAAGAATTCTAAGCTCTACGAATCTCTTGCCCTTGACTGTCCAATCAAGATGGACGAACTGATAGTCCGTGCCTCTAAGTACGGGAGGATGGAGGAAGATATTGCAGCAACGACGAGACCCAGAGCACGAGGGGTAGATGCTGTGGAGTGGGGAAGCAAACCCTCCTCGAAGAGAGGGAAGAGACCAAAGTATGAATCATCTTCCAGTGACGAGGAACCACGGTGGCGCACACAACAGGAAAAAGTGGTGTATGTTGAACGACGGGAAGAACCGAACCGACACTCATTGGGAGTCCGCCAAGATTTAGACTCATCAAGGAGGACGGATCTACGTCCCAACTCCCAACGGCGGGACGACCGTGCCTATCAGAGACAAGAGGAACCCGGGCATTACAAGGAGAGGGAGAATCAGACAACAGAAAGACGTCCTTTTGTATCTCGCGCTGGTCAAGTCAACTTCTCAGCGAGCCCCGCGACAATTATGAAGACGATGAAAGACAAACCATACTTCGAATGGCCAGCACGGACCGTTCGTGATGTCACCTCGGGACCCAGGGCGCATAAGTATTGTCAGTACCACAAGTGCCACGGGCACCTTACAAATCGTTGTCCCATCCTGAGAGAATATCTGGAAAGATTAGTCCGTGAAGGCTATCTGGGAGAATATGTGGACTCTGGAAGAGGAGAAGGACGTATTACGGATCCGTCCATTCGATCTCATGAGGGAGAGCCATCTGGTCATATGGGCCCAGGTGGAGAAGCTCCGAAGGGAGTCATAAATGTCATCCATCGCGCTCGAGTACTGGAAGTAGATATTGAGCAGCAGTTCCGAGCGAAGGCAATGAAGTTATCACACGTGGCAAAAGTTTGTCAGGTGCGATCGACAACGAGGAAAATCGAGCAGACCCTATCGTTCACCGATTAGGACATGACAACGGTGGTCAGGCCTCACTACGATGCTCTTGTCTTGACTATGCGAATTGGCGATTTCGACATCAGGCGAGTGCTCGTTGACCCTGGAAGTGGGGCAGATATCCTGTATCTCCATGCTTTCGCAAAGATGGGGTTGGACCCGGCAGTTCTCGTCCCTGCACAGACCCCCTTGATAGGATTCGACGGAAGCTCGATGCAGCCCGTAAGAGAAGTCATCCTACCGGTCAGAGCTGGACCTATCATCCTGTCCACTCGGTTCTCCATTGTCGATGCGCCGTCCCCATACAATGCCATCTTGGGGCGATGGTGGACTCACGAAATGAGAGCTGTTCAGTCTTCTTATTATCAGGTACTGAAATTCCCTACTCCAGACGGACCAAGTGAAATACGAGGAGACCAGCTGGCATCACAGAAGTGTGATTATGCCCCACCCGACCTACTCAAATAGCAATTACAGATCGGGTCCGTGGAAGAGGAGAACCCGGGTGAATCGTTGACGAACCACTCTGTTGAACCCATGAAGCTTGTCAACCTTGGGACGGAGAACGAGCCAAGGACGCTACAAATTGGGACCTGTTTGACAACGGACGAAGAGCAGGAGTTGATAAATTTTCTGAGGAGAAATCTTGATGTTTTTGCTTGGTCCCATGAGGACATGACGGGTATCAATCCTGAAATCATCTGTCACCATCTCAACGTTGATCCCGTAGTCAATCCGGTTAAACAGAAGCCTCGTAGACTTGCTCCGGCGTACCATGAGGCCGTCAATGAAGAGATTTATAAGTTAATTCAGCACGGGTTCATTCGTGAGGTCCAATATCCAGAATGGATAGCCAATGTAGTAGCTGTTCCGAAGAAGAACGAGAAAGTCAGAGTCTGTATTGATTTCACCAATGTTAATAGAGCTTGTCCGAAAGACTTCTTCCCAGTTCCCAGAATCGATAGACTTATCACTGCCATCACGGGTCACGAGATGTTGAGCTTCATGGACGGGTATTCGGGTTACAATCAAATCCTCTTAGCAGAGGACGATCAAGAGAAGACGGCCTTCATAACGGAGCGTGGCCTGTTCTGTTCCGGGTCATGCCCTTTGGCCTGAAGAATGCCGGGGCCACTTATCAACGGTTAATGAATCTGATGTTTGGACCCTTGCTTGGTAAATCGGTGGAGGTGTACATTGACGATATCGTTGTGAAAAGCCAAACTCGGGTCTCTCTTGTAGCCGACTTGGCGGAGCAGTTTTCTATTTTACGCACTTTCAATTTGAAGTTAAACCCTGAGAAATGTATTTTCGGCGTCGCCTCGGGCAAATTCCTTGGTTACCTCGTCAGTCAACGGGGCATTGAAGCAAATCCCACGCAAATCCGTGCTCTGATAGATATGCCGGAACCGAAGACAAGGAAAGAAGTTCAAAAACTGACATGACGTATCGCTGCTCTTAACCGGTTTATATCGAAGTCTTCTGACCGTTGCAGACCTCTGTTCGAGTTATTGAGGAAGGATTGCGTTTTCAGGTGGACAGAAGAGTGTTCCCGATCTTTCGCCGCCTTGAAGACGTATCTAGGCTCCGCTCTGATCCTCTCCGTACCTGAACCTGGTGAAGTGTTGTACCTCTATCTCTCCGTTTCGGAACCAGCCATTGGCTCCGTGCTACTCAGAAGTCACAACGGCGTAGAGAAGCCTATTTATTTCGTCAGCAAAACATTCCACAAGGCAGAATCCAACTATAGCAAAATGGAAAAGGTATGCCTGGCTCTTGTCTTTTCCGCTGAAAAGTTACGTCCTTATTTTCAGGCACATACCATCGTCGTCATCACTACGTACCCTTTGAAAACTGTGTTGGGGCGACCTGAAACTGCGGGACGTATGTCAAAGTGGGCAGTGGCACTCAGCGAGTTCGATATCCAATATCAGGCCCGAACCGCAGAGAAAGGACAGGCCGTTGCAAGCTTCCTGGCCGATTTTCCCGTGGAGGAGGCCGAAACTTCAGTAGAGCCCGACCGTCATGAGCTCCCAGACGATGCGGAGGAGGATACCGTTGTGGAAGACGAGGCGGGAGATGGAACTAAACTGACGATGTGGTGCGACTGGGTCTTGTACGTAGATGGGTCGTCTAATGTCAGCGGTTTGGGACTTGGTGCTATTCTTGTCAGCCCAGATCACGTTAAAGTACAAAAGCTGACGCGTCTTGGTTATGCTGCCTCCAATAATGAAACTGAATATGAAGCGTTAATACTTGGGTTGCAAAGTGCCCGAGAGTTGGGAATTTCTAAACTCAGAGTGTTCTGTGATTCACAAATTGTGGTGAACCAAGTCAACGGTATCTATGAATGTCGAGATGAACGGATGAGACGCTACGCTGCACTTTTACAAGAACAACGAAAGACCTTTGATGTCATCGAGATTAAACATGTCCGAAGGGACGATAACAGGCATGCTGATGCATTGGCATACCTCGCCTCGATGATGCAAACTGATGAATCCAAGACAATCCTCATGGAGTATAAGGAATACCCCTCTATTGAGCTGCAAACACAACGCACGGTGTTATCCATAAATCAAATGCCAAGCTGGATGACGGGCATAATAACTTATTTAAAGAATTGAATTCTCCCCTCCGACACAAATGAAGCAAGACGAATACAATATAAAGCTCCTCGTTATACCCTGGTGGATGAGGAACTGTACCGTAAATCCTTTGGAGGATCCCTTTTGAGATGCGTGCACCCTGAAGACGTAGAGAAGATCTTAGCCGAGCTCCACGAAGGGATTTGCGG
Organism: Tetracentron sinense; assembly: GCA_015143295.1. Lineage (NCBI taxonomy): Eukaryota > Viridiplantae > Streptophyta > Magnoliopsida > Trochodendrales > Trochodendraceae > Tetracentron > Tetracentron sinense. The sequence continues at coordinate 816,552 of CM026554.1, read as the reverse complement.
CATCCATTCGGGAGGACGGACTATCGCTCATCGTGCTCTGGGGCAAGGATATTTTTGGTCATACATGCAAGCTGACGCACAAAAGTACGTACAAAAATGCAGTCAGTGTCAGCGTCATGCGAAATTAATTCATGCCCCCGCTCAGGAACTCAACATCGTATCTCAACCTTGGCCTTTCGCTCGTTGGGGACTTAATATCGTAGGACCCTTTCCTAAGGCTCCCGGTAATCTAACTTTTCTCCTGGTAGCCACGGATTACTTCTCCTGGTGGATCGAGGCTGTTCCACTTGCGCGTATTAGAGAACAAGAAGTGAAGAAGTTCTTGTGGGAACATATTGTCTGTAGATTCGGCATTCCGCAGTCCATCATTTCTGATAACGGGAAGCAGTTCACAGGAAAACTCATTGCCGACTTTTGCCGAGAGTTGAAAATCAAGCACATCTTCTCTTCTCCGTATTATCCTCAGGGGAATGGCCTTACCGAAGCAGCTAATAAGAACATTTTGAATGCCCTCAAAAGAAGACTGGAAGATTCCAAGGGAAAGTGGACCAGCGAGTTACATAATGCGTTGTGGGGATACAGGGCAACACCGCGGAGCCCTACGAACGAGACCCCGTTCTCTTTGGCATACGGGGCGGAGGCTGTTATTCCCACCGAAGTCTGCCTGCCAACAACACGTTCCCGAAAGAAGCACGGAGAGGAAGACAAAAACGTCGAATTAATGGCTATTCATTTAGACTTGCTGGAAGAAAAGCGGGAATATGCTAGTATTCAGATGAAACGGTATCAGCAACAGTTACGAAAGGCATACAACAAGAAAGTATGAAAAATGATTCTTCAAGTCGGAGATCTCGTTCTTCGAAAAGTCTTTCAAAATACACGAGAAGTCAATAGCGGAAAGTTGGGTCCCAACTGGGAGGAGCCATACATCGTGGACCGTGTCGGGAGCCCCGGTGTGTACTACCTTAAAGACCTACAAGGTAATGTAATTCAGAAGTCGTGGAACATCATGAATTTAAAGCAATTTTTCCAATAAAGTTGTGCGTTATGAGCATTTGCTATGAACACGTGATCAATCGTTTTTATTTATATATCCAGAACTTGGTAAAATGTTCTAGATGTGTTACCACGGCGGGTGCATTTCACTCGCACAGGGTACTCACCACGGGACACAGGTGGCTCATACAAAGGAATTGCCATCTGAGCATATTGGTGGCTTCTACTAATGGAATGTCCTCTGAGCATGGTGTCCCACCACGAGTTACCACAGCGGGTGCATTTCACACGAACAGGGTACTCACCACGGGACACAGGTGGTTCATACAAAGGAATTGCCATCTGAGCATACTGGTGGCTTATACTAATGGAATGTCCTCTGAGCATGGTGTCCCACCACGAGTTACCACACGTTCGTCTTTATGAAATGAACCATTAGTCGAATTACGTCCGTAGTGTTAATCCGCGTCTTTGACAACCCCTTATTAGAATGATATATTAAATTATATTCGTTATTAGAGGGGTATCCAATCACGAGTTAATTATATGCTATTTGTCTTATTTGCACGAGATGCCTATTCCGGATCGATCGGTTGCTACACGGTGACCACAAACGGAGATATATATAAAATTTACTAACAGGAGTACATCCAAAACAAAATACGAAAAGAAGGGGATAGGAAGGAGAAAAGATCAGTCTTCGCCAACTTCAACAACTACGACAGCGTCGTCGGGAACGATTGGAACGTTGTCAGCAGCAGCGGGATCGGCGGAAGCAGCTTCAGCTGGAGCCTCGGGGAGAACGGAAGATGGTCCAATAGGTGATGGGGGTTACCCCCTTCCTTGTACCTCGGGCTCTTCACCGAGCGGGAACTCCATGCCCACAGCCTCAGAACGAGTGGCCTCGTCCTTCGATTGCTGGGGAGACTCTACCAGTCGTCCCGATTCTCGGAGCTCGTTCATCAGCTCCCTCTCCGTCTCGACCCGGTCTTCGGCTATCAGCCGTTCCATCTCTGTCTGGAAGTGGGCTCGAAGAGACTCCGTTAAAGCCACCTTGGCGGCTTCAACCTCCTTGTCCCTCACTGCCGCGGCCTCCTCAAGCTGTTCGGCCAACGCTGCCTTCTCGGCTTCAGTCGCCTCTAACCGTTGATGGAGAGTGTTCACGATTTCGTCCATCTCGCTGATCCGAAGGACGGATCTCTCGGCCTGTTCCGCCGCCGCCTTCTCTCCTTCCATCGCCTTACGGGCTTCGTCCCGTTGTTTCACGGCCGTGGAAATCGTGCCTTTAGCAGACCGCAGGTTAGCTTTGACGGACATCAACTCGTGGTTCAGCCGTTTCACGTCCTCGGCCCCCCTCTTCTCCAGGTCAAGGACTTTGTCCCTCAGCCCATTGGCAGTACGCCTGTTTTCAGCGGTGATTTCGTACATCCCGGTGAGTATGTTGCCCAGCTAAGAAAAAAAAAGGGGGGAGAGAGAGATGATATCAAAAAAAAAAAAAAAAAACATACCGTGGCAACAGCTCGACTTGCGGCACTGAACATCCCCATCCAATGCATGTCTCTCGTTGCGGCTATATCCGCTGGGAGTCTCATCGCCAACATCATCGATGTGGCAACGGAGTCGTGCTCCATTGCCGAATGTGCGACGGTAGGACGAGCATACCCTCGGGGGAAGACGGGATTCCATAGCTCAGCGGGGCCCCCCATGGTGATCCTCTCTCGAGGAGGGGCAGAAGACGGGGAAGCGGAAGACGAAGCCACGTTTGCGGCTGGTGAAGAAGTAGAGGCCGAGACAATCACAGGGGCAGCCGTATCTGCCACAGTAGACGGAGCAGCTACGACATCCACGGGAGGGCCGGTGCTAACAATTGGAGGCTCCTCCGCGGGGGTACCACTCCCCTCGCCGAATGTTGCGGCTTGAGTAGATGACACCCAGGCTGACTCCCGTTCTAGAACCCTTTGATCGTGCTCCGCCTCTCACCGAACTTTTTTCGCCTTCAGGGCTTTGAGAGCTTCTTCCCTCTCTCTTTTCTCCATCTTCTTATCCGCCGCGGATAGACGGGAGGGACGAGAAGGGCGGGGAGGACGAGTCAACGTTGGAGCCTGCGAGGATCGCGGTGGTAAGGGAAGTTGGTCAGCCATGTCTTCTTCTATCTCCTCGTCAAGGAAAGCTGACGGCCCGAGCGGTCTCTGAGGCGGTGGATGAGCAGGTCGGCGAGGCTTTCTAGGTAAGGTCCCTACCCCTACAGCGGACCCTGTCTCTTGAGCAGAGGACGGCTTCCAGGTGACGTAATCGTCCCCTTTATCGATGCGAACTTTCTGAAGTGCGTACTCTTCTTCCGTGGAAAGTTCAGAGAAGCGTGGCTTAGAAGTCTCTGCAGAAAGAGTGAAACGTTATTAGCCATGTAACATGAATACGTCTTCAGAACGGACAACGGAGAACGATTCAAAAGTAACAGACCTGAAGTAAATTCGTGGGGAACAGGACGGGCAGTCTCTGCCCTCCAAGCTCCGAAGACCACGAAAGGCATATCCTTCCAGTCCCGTTCCACATCAGGGAGGTGTGAGATGATATCGGGGATCCTGGGTTTTTGCCTCCAGGTGAAGTACGTTTTCTTTCCCTCCTCATCAACCCCGGGACATTTCACGACATGGCGGAAGTGGAAGATGTGTCTGGCCTCTACATTGTACCCGTCTCTGTTGAACTTGTCCATCAGAGACATGTATTTGTAGAACTTCGGGTGCATTTGCCCCGGGGTAACTTGGAGGACGGACATGACGGAGTCCGCGATGGGAGATAAGGGAAATCGAAGTCCAGCCTCGAACTGGACGAGGTAGATGATAGTGCAGGAAGAACGGTGGTCTGGAAGAACGTCTTCTTCCTCAAAATGAATGTGGACATGAGGGGGAATTTGGAAAAGGGCTCTGTAATGGTCAAGTGTGTATTTGACAACTGGTTTGGTTTTGGGTTTGGAAACACTGGTAATAACACCGTGAGGGGCACTGCCTGAACAACTAGCTTCATCGGCACTGTCTATCCTAACTACTTCGGCAGACATGGTGGCAAACAAGTAGAAAAAAAAATATAGGGAAACGACCACAGAACAAAAGAAAAAGAGGAGAATCTTACCAAAAACTGTATCTAGGAAGCAAGGAGCACAGCAAGAGAAGAGAGAAGAGCAGAGCAGCAGACCGTCGATGAGAAGAATTTCCGGCAGAGTAGCAGAATGCAAGAATTCAAACGAAGAAGATGAAGTACCAGGCCTTCAGTACTTATAGACCAGTCCATAACTCGAAGGACGATAATGACCTCGATCTATACCGTACGCGTGTCCACGCATGCAGACAACGTGAGGGGCAGGATGGTCTTCTGACCGAGTTAAGTAACCGTCGGGTAAAACGAAACGTCCGAAAGTTAATGATGACAGCCTGCCAAACATTTATGAGGTATGACGTTTCGGCACGCGCAATACAGCTGGCACGACGATACATCTTCGCGTGCAGAATACGTGACCTATCGCCACTCTGAGGTTAGCAGTATCTTCTCCTCCGTCATTTCGCTATATTTATGACACTCTGAATCACGTTCAAAGTATCATAAAGGGGCAATTTGTAATGGGAGAATTTCGTAAAAACCCTAAGTATGGTAGTAACGAGCTCGTCCTCGGTGTGGTGTTATCATTTGAGCTCATTTCCGTCGTCTCTTCGACGACGGGCCCGTTGTCATATGGACAACGAGAACGTTGTCTACCGAACGACGACCCCGTTGTCTCATAGACGACGATCACGTCTTCGTTCTGACGACGTACCCGTCGTCTTATTGTCAACGACCACGTACTCCAACACGTAATGAGATCCGGTGCTATTGCCCAGTCGCCTGGGACTGATCCTACCCCTACGATGGTAGGTGGGAAATACTGTCTTGGCATTAAATACAGCATTAAATGTCATTTAATGCTAGTCACCTCGGACGAGTTCCTACTCTATGCCTGCTCTCTTTTATATGCAGGTACGCGTGCAGTACGAATGACCGGGAGATCTATCTAAAATGATTACTGAAGTACACATCAGAGATTTGAGGTGTGCATGGACATCCATGGGTGCCCATGGCCATGGCAGGAGTGGCCTATAAGAACCTGTGAAAAACAGTGTGAAAGGGAGGGATTTTTCAAGAGCTAAGACCTTCAAACTCTCTGCATTTTTTAACTGTTCATCATCTTCTACACCTACTGACTTTACCATCGGAGTACAGGTCAGGGTCCCACACCCTCCACTCCAACCTTCTACCAGTAAACCAGAGCGTGGGAGGAGCTGTTGCTGACGCGTGTCCTTTTCGGTAAATTCCCCTCACAGGTGGAAAATTAGTTATGATTCAGTTCTGCTAGTTTCTTGGAACTCTGTTCTTTATTGAATTCTGTGGATTAACTGTCTCTGTTCTTGTCCTTGTTGCTTGGGAATTTTCTAGTTTTCCATATATGGTAAATTAACTGGTTTGTGGGGCTATTTCAAGCATTGCGTGTTGTATATTAATAATGGCTTGAAGTTAAGTGACCCATAGATGGATTGAAATGGAAAAGGAGAAGGTGGTGGCTGGTGGGTGAGCTTTCGGGATCCATGCTTTAGCTGAGCTTTCCCAAGATTTTCTGGCAGCACCCAAGTGACTTCACGTTTGTTGACAGACACCTATCTTCTCCCGTTGGTACCGGCTAGACGAGACCTTCAACACCCACTCCAAAGGTCCCACTTACATATGTCCATGCCAACCAAGGCATTGGTTTGTGTACACACCTTCCCAACTAGGTAATGCTGCTAGAATCATTTTCTTTCACTTTATTCAAGGAAAGACATCTTGAGGAGGAAGAAAATCGGAAGCAAAATCAGTTGAGCCAGTTTGTTTGGAAACTCTACTCACGTATAATAAGGTCTTAAAAAATAACTCTGAAAATAAGCTCTAGAGTTTTAAACCCTAAAAATAAGTTATCCCCGTGCTACTTATTTGTTTAGAGGTTTTTTCTACTTTAAAGTTTCTAGATGTCTAATAAACCTGTTATCAAACATTCTAAAACCCAAATAAGCTCTTATTATTTAGAGTTACCAAACGCCAATAGGGTTCCTCATAAAACTCCAGGTCTGGCAATGGGCCTTGCCTGAGCTCTAGGACGCCCGCACTACCTTCAACCAGGGTTGGATTTGGGGGCAGTTTTTCCCTTGATTTTTTGGAAAAATAAAATAAAATTAGAGTTTAATAGGGCATAACCATGGGGCATAAGAACTTTTGAAAAAAAAATTTAATTTAATAGGGCATAGTCAAATGACAAGGAAGCTGCTGCCCTTAACTTAAAAAAAAAAAAAAAAATCTTTCATACTATGTTGTTGTTATTTAATAGGATATATCTATGGGGCAAGGGGACAACTACTCTGTAAACAAGGAAACAAAGGATATATATGAAACGAGCAGACAAGATGTTAGTGTAATTGGGCTAAATTCCTGCATACATAGCCACTTAGCAAATATAGACAGATAATAATGTAGTTAAATAAACAATTAATTATTTAATTAATTAAGGTAGAGAATCGCTTCGCTCAGAGGCGCTACAAGAGAGTCTTTCTTGAAGATAGTCGAGGCCTCCCATGTGCAAGGGATATGGCAGTTCTATCTCGGGGATACAACTCAGCTTGAATTCTCTCTGTTCATCCCAACGAGTTTGGACTATTCGGTAGAATACGGAGTATTGATCTTCCTTTAGGATGCCCTTCAAAATAAATATATAAATATATGTATATCTATTTTAATTAGGGTTTGCCCAATTATCCAAGTGTCCTAAAGTCTCATTGGATTTACAGTAAGAGATAATCTAATTAATTAGACAATATCCAAAATTACCATTTTACCCCTTATGGTTTAAGGGTCTGTTTGGTTACAGGGTTCGGTCCACTCTGGTTTGGTTTGATCTTGGTTTAACCTATTCCAGTTTAGGTCTGTACCTATTCTGTTTGGTTACAGAATCTAGTTCTGTCCAGAATCAATTCTGCACAAAATCTAATTCTTGTTTGGCCAGAATCAATTCTGCCTTAAGTCCCGTTTGGTTACAGTTTTAAGTTAATCAATTTTAACTTAATCTGAATTTTATCATGTTCTATTTCTGTTTGGGTACAAGTTCAGGCTTGTCCAGATTAACCCATTCCACAAGATACCCCTGATTGGGTCCATCATGTGGATATGGTAGAATCACCCGAAATCGGATGGTCACCAAGATGGTTCTACCCATGTTGGACAGATCCACTGTTCTACTCGATCTGGAATCCCAGATCGGGCAATCGAACAGTATGGACGGTTGAGAAACCCGAAGGCATTTTGTAACCTCATCAGGAGCTGGACAAAGCTGTCCATTTCCTGGTATCCATGGATCTGGATCGATCCGGATAGCCTGCTAGGTCTGGTTCTGGGTTCTGGGCCTCTGGATAATGGGTCAAGGTCACCATTTTCTCCATCAAGCTCAAGGACCACCATTAATGGAGATCTCCAGGTTAGGGTCCTCTTAAGAGGTCCTTGGTACGGAGATCCTGATGGACCATGGCTACTCGGAGTAGACTGGACCAGGGTGCACCTACTCTGGTCTGGTGGCTCACTGGTCTCCCTCTTGGCTCACTGGACTGGGTCCACGGATCTGGCTCACTGGTCTGTAGGCTCCGTGGCCTGGGCTCACGGATCAGGCTCTGGTCTGAGTTCAAACAACTCTCATACCCTCCCCAAGCCCCTCTATTTATAGAGGACCCAGGTCCCCTTGCATGCTCATGGGCTCGGCCACCTGGCTAGGCCCTCCTGCACCAGACAGGCCACATGGCACACAAGGTCAGGCCTTGGTCAGAGCAGCCCATCATGGGTCTGCACCCATGGCTACTTAGAGTAGACTGGACCAGGGTGCACCTACTCTAATTTGGTGGCTCACTGATCTCCCTCTTGGCTCACTGGACTGGGTCCACGGATCTTGCTCACTGGTCTGTAGGCTCCGTGGCCTGGGCTCACAGATCAGGCTCTGGTCTGAGTTCCAACAACCCTCAGACCCTCTCCAAGCCCCTCTATTTATAGAGGACCCAGGTCCCCTTGTATGCTCATGGGCTCGGCCACCTGGCTAGGCCCTCCTGCACCAGACAAGCCACATGACACACAAGGTTAGGCCTTGGTCAAAGCAGCCCATCATGGGCCTGCACCCACTGACCCAAGGCACTCATAAGATCTGATCCACCTGACACACCCATGTGTCTCCTCGGATCTCACACACCCAGATCCAACGGCGCAGATCAGTCCTAACTTGAGACTTGATCAGACGGCTCTGGTCAACCACTCTGATCATCCGATCAGGGTCAACCTAGATCTACGGTTGAGATTAGATCAACGGTTCTGATTTACTCAAAAGAAATAGCGACCCAAGCGACTCGCGAAGATGCGCACGTGCAAAGTGCGCCTCATAGCACCCAAAACCCTATGCCCGCACCCGCACCCGAGCCTGACCCTGAGCCCGTGCGTGTGCGCTCGAGCTCGCTGCGAGCGCAGTTCGCGCACCCTACTTACCGTCTAAAGGAATTGGTGAGTCAAAGTCTCCACCTCACTCTTAATTGTTGACAACTATGCAACCAAGGGGGTAAATAAACTCTTTAGATTTTCTCCACTTTTCCGATGTGAGACTAAAAAACTAAGGGAAATGCACTAAAAGTGTGTTTTCTCTCTTTCATGAGATTAAACACTCAACCTAAACAAAGATTAAATTAATTAAGGGTTTTAGTCCATGATTAAAATCAAAACCCCGGATCCTAATAACCCGGTTTTTATTAATTTAAAACAATTTTAAATCAAAATCAACACAAAATGACCTATGAACTTGGTTACACCCTCCCACAAAGAAAATCCTGGCTCCGTATTCAACTATAGGAAAAGCTTGGTCATGGCTCGAAATAACAGTTCAAGATATGTCATCGGACTTTGCAAAAAAAATTTATACTTGCTTTGCAGTGTCAGCCCGCCCCACCTTTGATAACTGTAGGGGTAAAAAAAAACACAGCCTTAAAAGAAGGGAGGAGAGGATATTCCCGCTAGCTTGGCTGTGAGAATAGAGCAGTGCTCAGCCGACCTATGGTCCATTTCATATCTTACCCCGTGTCCCTTTTAACACCCTTTAATATTGGTTAAGCTTAACTAAATTAAAACTAAGATTTTGATTTTTTTTTTTGAAAACCCATGGTTGGATTGCTTAACCCTAGGGGTGAGTGAATACTAACCACAATAGGTAAGTATTTAAATGGGGGGCATAGACTAATGAGGACATACCCTTCGGTTATAAAATGGGAACCCAAGCAGGGCCGGCCTGTTAAAAAGGCCCAATTTATAGTTAATTTTTTTTTTAATAATATTAATTTTTTTTTTAAAAAGCCCCATTTAGAATTTTCGTTTTATGCCTCCCAATGGCTTGGGCCGGCCCTGAACCCAGGGCACGTTTACTATTTTCCGAGAGGATATATTGGAAGAAAAATAACTACATTTGTTTTGAAAATGGTGGGGTTAGGCTTGCCCACCACTCAGAGCCCTTGTTAAGTAGTTAACTCTGCTTTCCTTAAATAGTAGTTTACTTAAAACCAACCCCAAAGGGTGGACCAGTGGTTCCTGAGCCTTTTCCCAAGTGGTAGGTCCGGGGTTCCATTTCTCACTCCCCCCTTTGAGGCAGCCCCGCACGGGTTACCCGGACTTACCTGCACGGGAATCTCCATCCAGATTTGGTTCTCACTTGTGCACGAGGTACGAGGTTCTAAGTGCCCAAGTGTAATCCAAGCACCACCCTAGAGGAAAACTGGTTCATGTATTCTCCAGTTCAACCTACTTGTGCAAAGGAACCCTGAAAAAGTTCAACCACCCATTTGATGGGTTTTGACGTATAACATCGTAATTCGTAGGATTATCTTATACCCCATTGAACTAGGCCTCGGATTGTCTCTGGCGAAGCCAGAAACCCCTCTCGGGTTCCATACATTGTGCGACAGTTGGCGTTTAAATGGGGAGAAGCCATTCTATTTTCTCCTTATATTTTTGACTTCTCTCCTTTTAATATCTCTCACCCTTATTCTCATACACTTATCGCCACATGTCTTATAACGGGTGGAGAAGTCAAAATCATGGGCCCCATGATTTTGATTTCTCCACCACTTGTCACCTATTCTATGGAACCCCGAGACAAGCCCTTTTTGGCTTTGCCAGAGACAATCCAAAGCCATTGAACTATAATAGGGAAGGCGAAGCCAGAAAGGCTTGGGGTTCCATAGAATAGGTGACAAGTGGTGGAGAAGTCAAAATCATGGGGCCCATGATTTTCACTTCTCCACCTATAATAAGACATGTGGCGATAAGTGTGTGAGAATAAAGGGGAGAGATATCATATGGGGAGAAGTCAAAAAAAATGGGGAGAAAATAAAATGACTTCTCTCCATATTTTTGCCAACTGTTGCACAATGTATGGAACCCCGAGAGGAGTTTTTGGCTTTCGCCAGAGACAAGCCAAGGCCAATAGGGAAAAGGATTACCTTATACCCCATTAAACTAGAATAGCGAACACACCATGGGTTTGTCCCAGTGGTAGTGTATCTCCCTTTGGGGAGTGGATGCTCGTGTTCGAGTATGTGGTGTAGCTGTTGATGCCCATCATGAGTGCTAATCCTACTGACCCCTCATCCCTGACATAGATAAATGATTAGAGCATACCAAAAAAACAAAAAAAATAAAAAGACTAGAATAGGGAAAGCGTGCACTCATTTAAGTGAGGTCCGGAGATTGAGTCTAAGAGAGGAAACTAGTAGAAGGTTTTTTTTATAGTGATGTGGCTGCCAGCTAGCCCAACATTGCCACTCACTATTATAACTAGGCGACTCACTAAGTCTAACTAACCAATTAAATTCGACAGTTGACCAAAATGAGTAAAAACCTTCGGGTCATCTGATCTGGTGTATTTCAGTAGTAGAATTTCATATTTGTTGGTTGCATATCTTGAATCTTCCCTTGATTTCTATATTGGACGACTTCTTCTAAGAAGGATATACGAAGAACACAAGAATGAAACCACACCAAGGAACGGTAAGACGTAAAATACAACTAAATTATTTTAGCTTGGGTTCTTTTTGTTATTACTATAATGACTTTGAATCCTCTACGGTTATAACTTGACTCTTTGGAGTCCCTTTACAACACAAAAGCATTTTTAAGTGCTCTTTTAATTCTAGTTAATAACTTTAACCTTAATTTAAAGTTGATAATTTTTTTTTCAAAATAACCAAGATTAGATGGTTGAATCCTAAGGGTAAGTGAATCTTAATCGCAGTTAAAGGATATTAAAAGGGACATAGGTTAACCTGTGGGATGAAACCAAACTTTAAGGAGTACAGTCATAATCGTAGAGAATTCCAAGTCTGCTATAACTAGTCTCTATCTTTGGCTCGAGCTTGGCTCCAATACTTGTCTAGTTTTAAAGCCATCCAAGGGATAAAAGCTTTTGCTCAATCATGGCCTGCGGGCAGTGGCGGAGCCAGGTGGGGGCTTGTGGGAAAACGTTCCCCCACTCAACTTTTGTAAAAACGTTATTTTTTTAACCCAGCATGGATAGCTATGGGAGAGATCAAATCACAACCAATCACAATTGAACTCTGGGAGACTTCAATCACACTCATAGGTCAACACATGTCCCTTTTAATCCCCCATTAACCATAGTTAATATTCATTAACCCTTAGGGTTCAACAATCTAACCTTGGTTTTTAAAATAAGATATTAAAGAACATTAATCTTAGGGTTAAGAAATTTTAACCCAATGATTTAAATTTTTCTATAAAAAACCAAGGTTAGATTGAAGAACCTTAAAGGTTAGTGAATCTTAATCATGATTAATAGAAGTTAAAAAGGACACCTGTTGACTTGTGGGTGCGATTGAATTGTTCTTGAGTCCAATCACGATTGGTTGTGATCTGATCTCGCCTTGGGAATGGGGACATGAACTCAAGGAGAGTTCAATCGCTCCTACAAGTCAACACATGACCCTTTTGATCTCTATTAACTGGGGTTAAGCTTCACTAACCCTCAGGGTTCAATAATATAGCATTTTTTTTTATAAAAAAATAATAAATATTAACCCTTAGATATAAATTTTTTAACTAGAATTAAAGAATTATACTATATTATTCAACTATTTAATAGGTATAGCCATGAGGCAAGTGTGCAACGTTCCTTAAACTATTAAAAACAAACCATATCTTCTATAACATGTTATTTTTGATTATCTTACTGGACATGGGGGGGCGGGGGGGGGGGGGGGGGGGGGGGGGAGGGAATACCCTCTAAAATTTGAAAAAAAAGGGGGGGAGGGGGGGGTGGGAAAAAACATAAATTGATATTATATTAATTTAAGAGGGCTTAGACATGGGGCAAGGGGGCACCTACCCTCTAAATTTTGAAAAAAAATACGAAACTTTATTTATACTATTTAATTTAAAAGGGCATAGTCATAGGCAAACAGATGAGATGACCTACGAACTTGACCCTTAAAAAAATTTAGGGGCTATGACTTCGAAACTTGGGATCTCTTCCGGTTGGTGTTGATGAAGAGACCGTCAACACCCACTCGTCGGGTGTCACATTAGTTTATACACACAAATTAAGATTTGTGCACTTACCAATGTCTTGATTAGTGTGCAGAAGCTTAGTTGGCACCTTGGGAGTGAGTGTTGGTGGTCTCCTTGCCGGCACCAATGGAAGAAGATCCCATGTACAAATAAAAATATTTAGTATATGGTGTTTGATAACACAAATCTAAAGAGGTAAAACTTATTTAAAAATTGAGCTATACTTATAGATTATTAAATTGGAAGGTTAATTGAATGTTTATATCGTTTTGAGTGTGTGTTTGCATGTGAGTTGTGAGTCTGTGTTCCCGTCTTTGCCTTCAGTACTCACTTTGGGTGTTACAGAGTTTACCAAAAAAAACAAAAGTAGAGGGTCTATATTTAAAGAAAAAAAAAAAAACGAAAAGTATATCAAGTCTTTATTACAAAATAAAATGTTTGGGAAATTACCAAAACCGCAGTGGGGTGGATCGCAGGTGTCAACCCTCCATCACAATTCCACAAAGAGTAAGCGACAATGATTGCTCATTCTCCAGTAGTCCAGTACGATACTGCCTCACGTGAACTTGTGGCTGCTAATCTGCCATGGCAGTGGCACGTCAGCCTGACTTTACCGTGGTACGTTGGAAAAGGGAGCACATACATTGCCTGAACGTTTTGTCGTCATTGGATCGTCCATGGGTTGCTTTTGTCTTTATTTCTGTGTGTTTACTCTTTTGCCCTTCCTTAACTTTACTAAAACACGCCTTTAGCTTGTCTATATCTCTATGAAGTCTGAACTAACCAGAAGAGCAATAGTTAGCCCCCCACATTGCTCCTCTCTCACAGAGCCACTTTTTTTTTGTTTTTTTTGGAAAGCCACTTCAACTGTCATGAACTCGAGATAATTTTTATTTTTAACTTTGTTGTTAAATTTAATTTCCCTAAAGATTAAGGGATAATAGGTGAACTCTAGATTGAGTAAATCTTAATCACAGTTAAAAAAAATCAAAAGGACACATGGTAAAAAAAGGGAATCGAGTTAGATGCCCCTCCAAGCGTTACAGACGGAGGAGGTGATAATTTCCCTTAACAAAAGTAATTGACTTGAAATTCTTTAAGTTGTAACCGAACTATTCCGATTTCATCCCACATGTCCAACACTTGTAAGATCGGATCATAGTTAATTAGGATTGAACCCGGGGAGAGAGATATCAATGGCACATACAAGTCAAAACATGTATCTTTTAATCTTAATTAATTGTGTTTAAGATTCATTAATCCTTAGTTCAGCCATATACCCTTAATTTTTAAATAAAATTCTTTTAATTAATTGTGTTTAAGATTCATTAACCCTCAGTTCAGCCATATACCCTTAATTTTTAAATAAAATTCTTTTTCAAAGGTTAAAAATTCTTAACTAGGGGTAAATATTATTTCTCTAAAACCAAGGTTATATCATTGAATCTTAAGTTTTTAACCACAATTAATAGAGGTTAAAAGGGACGGAATCAAATCATAACCAATTGTAATTGAATTCAATTGAATATGTGTTATGTTTGAATTGGAAGAGGGGGGGAAAAGGGGGAAATCAAAAATCAATTTATTTTTCTCTTCCTATTCATATTTGACACATGCAATTAAATTTACTTGAATTTGTTAAGCAAATATGAGATAGATACTAATTCTGTAATAAGTAGTTTTCTTCATTATAATCAGTTGTCTGTAAAGATGGCTTGCTCTACATTCTTGTATACTTGTATAATCGCATAGAGAAGAATAAATCATCAAACATCATAACCCAAAACTTTATCTTGTTATCAGAGCTGAATCACCACTGCCGCACTGTTGCCCGGATCACCTAGCCACTGTCGCACTGTCTCACCGCATCACCTCACCTTAGCCTTACTCTTAGCCACCAGATCACTGTAACCATTGCCGCCATTAACACCCAGATTCAAGGTCAAAGAATTGTACTCGTATTACCCATTACCACCATTAACCACTTACCATCAGATCACTTACCATTGTTGCCATTATCCATTACCACCCATTACCCTTTACCACCATCTTCGTATTACCCATTACCACCATTAACTACTTCCATCAGATCACCACATCATCCTTACCACTTACCACTTACCACTTACCGCCAGATCACTTAGCGCCCAGACCACCACAGAATCATCACCACTGCCGCCCAGAACCTCCCATACTAATCCGTCGCCCATATCTCTGATTTCGCCCATATTCAATTTGAAGGTTCATACCACCAACCCGAATCCTCACCAGCCATGTTGGCTCGCTTGTGTAATTATTGTGGTGAAAACGGACATAACACGTCACGCTGCTATGAGTTAATTTGATATCCAGAATGGTGGGATCCTGCCAAAACAGTGAGCAAACGAAATTCAAAGCCGAATCCTCATGCCTCTGATGATGTTGCTGAATCATCTAGTTTGATTGCTACTTCAGGTAACTCTAGTAAAGCTCTTAATGTTTTCCCATCTAATAAGAATAGTACATGGATTATTGATTCTGGTGCTACAGATCACATGACATTTGATATTAATCATATTCAGTCTATGAAGTCGTCCAAATAACCTATAGTGTCCATAGCTAATGGTACTCCATTTCCTGTGATTGGAGAATGTTCCATTACATTGAATAAGAGTTTGAATTTGGACTCTGTTTTGATTGTTCCTTCCCTCAACTATAACATGTTGTCTGTTGCTCAAATAACCTACACTCTGCATTGTATTGTGATTTTTTGGCCTAACCATTGTGTTTTTAAAGACATCCAGACTCAGAGGACAATTGATTATGGTACTAGAAAGGGAAAGCTCTACCATCTTGATCTGACGCCGACAAGTTCGAATTAGTCGGCTCAAGCATTCTCAGTTGATAGATCGACACATCTATAGAATTTTGAAATTTGGTTGTGGCATCGGCGTTTAAGCTATGCTTTTTTGAATATTTAAGAAAATTATTTATGAAGTTATTTGTTCAGTCGAATGTTTCTGATTTCAAGTGTGACATTTGCGAGTTAGCTAAAAGTCATCGTGTTTCCTACTCAATTAGTATGAAGAAAACCCCTCAACAAAATGGGGTTACAAAGTGCAAAAATCGTCATCTTTTCGAAGTTGTTCGTGTCTCCTTATTCGGGGCTCACATGCCCACCAATTATTGGGGTGAAGCTGTTACCACTGCGGCCTACCTCATCAACCGAGTACCTTCCAGTTCCATACAATTTCAAACCTCCTTGGACACTTTATATGAAGCTGTAAGTGCCCCTATAGTGCCGAATTTGCCACCTAAAGTTTTTGGGTGTGTAGTATTCGTACATCTTCACAAGCCCTTGCGAAGTAAATTGGAACCTCGAGCTCTCCGGTGTGTATTTGTTGACTACGCCCCGCAACAAAAGGGCTATCGGTGTTATCACTCACTTTCTCGAAAAATGTATATCACTCTAGATGTCACCTTTCATGAGGATGAAATGTATTACTCTGGACCCGAGTCTTCACTTTAGGAGGAGAGTAGCAATGAAAAAGTGCAGACTTTGAATCACCCCCTGGACACCTTTTATTCTCTCAGTAGTGAAGCAGAAATCCGTTCTGAACCGTTCAAGCAAAATCCAGATTTTCGTGCTAAACCGAGCGATCGGCCAAGAGTGGCCGATCGATCGGTTTTTGAAGCTATACCACACATGCCAGAGATCCCCTATCAAGTTGTACCACTTAACCAATTGCCATCTGAAGCTGAAGCCGAATACACTCCTGAACCCCAGGTGAGTTCTGAACCCCACATAAAATTGCTACTTTATCGAGTCACTAGAGGAATACCTAGAGTAACATATGAACCTGTTCTTAGTTTCAAAGCTAAGTATCCATTGAGTAACTTTGTATCTTACCATAGACTGTCAAAGGAAGGTGAATCATTTGAGAATCAATTATCTGCTGTATCTATTCCTAGTAGTGTGCAGAATGCTTTGAGTGATCCCAGGTGGAAGGAAACAATGAATGAAGAAATGAAGGCTCTCCAAAAGAACTCAACATGAGAAATTGTTGCGTTACCTGAAGGGAAGAAATCCGTTGGATGCAGGTGGGTCTATACCATTAAACATAAAGCCGATGGAACTATTGAAAGATTCAAAGCCAGACTTGTTGCCAAAGGATACACACAAACACACGAAATTAACTATGAAGAGATATTTGCACCTGTGACCAAAATTAACACAGTTCGTATTCTGTTATCTTTGCCTGCAAATCTTGATTGGCTATTACACCAGTTTGATGTGAAGAATGTGTTCCTGTATGAAGATCTCAAACAAGAAGTATATATGGAGTTGCCTCCTGGATGTAATATGTGGAGTGAAAAAACCAAGCAGGTGTGTAGACTGAGAGAGTCCCTATATGGCTTGAAAAAATCCCCTAGAGCATGGTTCGGAAGGTTCACGAATACTATGAAGGCGTTCGGATACAGACAAAGTAACTCGGATTACACTCTCTTTTTAAAACATAATCAAGAAAAGATCACTGCTCTTATTGTGTACGTTGATGATATGATAGTGACCGAGAATGATCCAGAAGAGAAGAAAGCATTACAGGATCACCTTACCCGTGAGTTCGAAATGAAAGATCTTGGTATATTAAAGTATTTCCTACAAATTGAAGTTTCGAGGTCAAAGAAATGTATTTTTCTTTCTCAGCGAAAATATGCCTTAGATTTGTTAAAGGAAACGGGTATGACAATTTGTAGCCCGATTAACACTTCTATGGAGGAAAATCTACAACTGGGTTTGCATCCTAATCAAGTTCCTGCCAACAAGGAACGCTACCAAATACTAGTGAGAAGATTGATGTATCTTGCACATAGTAGACCCGATTTGGCTTATGCGCTAAGTGTCGGTAGTCAGTTCATGCATTCCTCTAGTGAAAAACATATGAATGCTGTAGTTCGTATATTGCGCTACTTGAAGGCATCCCCTGGAAAGAGAATTATGTTTACAAAATGAGACAATTTGGACATTGAAGGTTACACCAATGCTGATTGGTCTGGATCAATAGATGATAGACGTTTTACGTCCAGATATTTCACGTTTGTAGGAGGGAATCTAATTACTTGACAAAGTAAAAAACAGGAAGTAGTAGCTAGATCCAGTGCTGAGGCCAAATATAGGGAAATGACTAAGGGAGTATGCGAGTTACTGTGGATCAGAAATTTAATGCAAGATTTACGAATCGAGCCAGTCAGTCCAATGAGGTTGTACTGTGATAACAAGACAACATACGATATTGCCCACAATCCAGTTCAACATGATCGGACTAAATATGTTGAGGTAGATAGACACATTATTAAGGAGAAGTTGGAAGCAAAACTCATTGAAGTTCTTTATGTTTGATCGAAAGATCAGATTGCTGACGTACTCACTAAGGCGGTGTCAAGTCAAGCGTTCCATAGCCATCTCGACAAGTTGGGCATGAGCGACATCTTAAGACAGCTATTAGATGGATACTAATTCCGTAATTAGTAATTCTGTAATTAGTAGTTTCCTTCATTGTAATTAGTCGGCTGTAAAGGTGGCTTGTTCTATACTCTTGTATAGTTGTATAAATATACCTCTCATAGAGAAGAATAAATCATCAAGCATTGTAACCCTAAACTTTATCTGAATTCAATTGTAATTGGCTATAATCTAATCTCAAAAGGGACAAGTGTTGACCTATGGGTGCGTTGAACTCTCCTCGAGTTTAATCACAATTTACTATGATCCAATCTCAACACTCGTCCCTATCCTTAACTATGGTTAAAGTTCACTAACTCTTAGAATTCAACCACCTAACATTGGTTGTTAGAAAAAAAAAACTCTAAATGTTAAAGTAGTTGACCAAAGTTAAAAGAATAATTAAAGAGACTTTTGTGTTGTAACTGGATTCCTTGAGTCTTTAACCAAAACAAAAAGAATTCTTCAGTCTGGTTACAACTTGAGAGAGTCACAAGTCAAGTATTTTAGCATGATGCTGAGTTTTGCTTTTGCCATTCACAAAGACTTGGATGAGATCATGTTATAACAAGACTCAAAAGTGACCGATTTATAACTTTAAAATGACATTTGTCCATTTTGTAGAGCATTAGCATGGAAGGAAAATGGACAGATGTAATCTTTAAGTTATAATCAGATTATAACTTCATAAATACACTATTCTAAAAAACAATTTTAAAAATTAATGTTTTATGAAAAGTTATGCATAGGCTCGGTAAAGGGCCCGATTTAAGAGTGAGTTAAATATAATAGGCTTATCAACTGCTACACCATCACTCAAGGAAATGAAATCCTAAATATCCCTCATTGAGGATTTACACACTGCCACAAGTTAGTCAGTGTGAATAAAAACTATTAGTAAAATGATCTACTCATTTCTTTGTTAATTTTTTGTCTATGGTATTAGGTATTTAGTTATCTTCGGCCACTTTGGTTAATTGATTGATTTTTATAAATTTTTGAATATTTAACTACAAATCTAGTTATATATAAATTTATTAATTTAGTTGTTTGTTAAATGCGAGATAATTGAGTCAACCAAATATTTAAGGCTCAATTAGTCATCTTAGAAATAAATTTGATTTGAATCCTAAGTAAGTCTAATGAAGGTATATGCATAAATTTGATATTCTAATATATTGTATTTATAAAAAAATTGCTAACACTCAAATAAAATCCGTTTGTTTATATTGCAAGTATAACTTGTTTGTCGATTTGTGGTAAAACTCCATGCAATTTTTATTTCATAACAGATTGCATGGTTTTGACTTGAACTGTGATTAACTACAACAATTATATCTGAAGCAATCAAGGAGGTGTTATTTTGACTTTGTTTCTGTTTCAAATCAAAGATTGATTTTCTATTTCTCTATATATTAATTTGATTGCAGCCTTGAAATTAAAGCTAGAAAACAACACGATTTTTATTTTATAGTGTTTGGATTGAAAGGAAAATTTCTCTGGAATGTTTGACGAATGTATGCTCTAATGTTGCCACAGTAAATAGATGTCTAGTACACACAAGAAAGCTTGTCATCGTAGTTAACTATTAGAGTTTGGAGAAAACACTAAGAGGGCGTTTGACAACACTACTATAAGCTTAATAACTACTTTGTATAAATAAGTACTTGTATAAATAAGTATTTATAAGTATATATATATATTTTTTGGCTCCTAACCACTTTTACTTCTTGAATGTTTACTTGTACCAAACAAAATTATTTATAAATAATTACTTACTTTGATGAATAAGTAAATAAGTACTTAATAATAGTGTTGCTAAACGTCTCATATGTACAAAGGTGGAGGGAAAAACTTAAAAAACACACACTTAATATTTGAGTTTAAATATGAGCTGAATTTGACGAAACTCTCCATTTCAATGCAAAGCTTGGTAGCAGTTTTGCAAATACAAAAAATAAGTAACAATTTTGTAACAATATTTTTTCATCGTTATTGAACTACCATAAGTTATAATGGAAAAAAAAGCTCCGCTTCCTACTTTTCGACCCTTAATTCTTGATCATATTGAAAGAGACCTCGACACATATTTAAATTCTTGATATTTTATATTTTTATTAAAAAAACTATGAAATTTGATCTATTACAATTTACACAACTTGTGAAAGTTATTTCCATTTGAAAACAATTTAATGTTTTAACAAATCGATAAAAATTATTACAATGATTTTATGAGCTTAGATCTTTTGTAGAAACCTCTACAATCATCTAGGGGAGTGCAAGATGTATTCACATGTGTAGGGCATCTTCGAAATAACACCAATTAAGATGGATGTTTTTATGTCATAAATATTATGTACTTAAAAAATGATTTGAATTCAAGATTGCGGTAGGCTCTTTGAAATTTTGGAATTGGATTTTACTTCCATTAAGTGAAAGAGAAATGTTAGTCTGTCGCAAATTTCCAAGCTCTTACGGTAGTAACCAATGTTGCTACTTTTACCATTTACCTAGAGAGCTTATACCATCAATTTTTATTTTTGAAATTTTGTTTTCAAAAACCTATTCAATGGGTAGCACGCAACATGATGCACCAATTGTGGGAGTTTGGAAAAAATTTGAATTGTGCGATTCCATAGCATTCCTCTTAACACAAAAGGAAATAGTCACCTCCTCGTCGGTGGAGGAAGGAGGCGTATTGTCCCTCTTTTCTCGCCACATGTCTTTATTTAACACCCTTTAATTGTGGTTAAGATTCACTCACCAATCACCCTTACTCTTAGGGTGTGTTCGGTTGAGGGGTAAATGGGTGGGAGAAAGGAAAGTGAAGTAAAGTAAAGTGAAGTAAAAGTAAAGTAAAGTAAAAGTGGATTTTCTCTTGTATGTTTGGTTTGAGAGAAAAGTGGTGGAAGAAAATATATATTTTTTTCAAATATACCCCTTGTTCACATTTACAAAACCCTTTTGATAAAAAGGTATAATTGGAACAATAATGAGTTTTTTTTCACTTTATCTCACTACTTCACCAAAAAGCTGAAATATGAAATGGGTGTTAAGTGTAAGAAAATCTGCCACTATTGAGCATCTTGATTCTCTAGAAAGTGAAGTTTTCTTGCAAACCGAATATGGGGTAAGAGCATTCCTAGCAGCCTCACCAAAATAACTTTTTGGTTATTTTGGTGAGCCAAAAGACTAAAAAGGTGTTAAAATGACTCCCAGCAGCCTCATCAGAATGAAGAAATTCATTTGGTGAGTCTACAGTACTCACCAAGTTTGGTGAGTACTGTAGACTTACCAAAGTTAAATCTTCTCACCCTTGGGCCCACACAAAAAATAAAATAAGGTTTCTCTCTCTCCCTTTCTTTTTTTGGTCCCACACAAATAATAAATAATATTTTTTTCTCTCTTTCTTTTTCATTTTCCCACACAAATGATAAAATATTATTTCTCTCTCCTCTTTTTTTTGGTTAAAATGGTGAGGCTGTTGGGAGTGTTTTAAAAAAGTGGCTCACCAAAACCACTTTTTGTGGGTTTTGGCTATTTTGGTGAGTGAAATTTGGTGAGGCTGCTAGGAATGCTCTAAGTGGGTTTTTCTCTTACTTTCTTTTACTTTCCCCTACTTACTCCCAAATGAAAACACCCTTAGGATTGAAGCATTTATCCTTGAATTTTACATCTTTTTTTTACCATAGGGGATAAAACCTCTTAACCAAAGTTTAATCCTTGAATTTTACATTTTTTTTCTACCATAGAGGATAAAACCTTTTAACTAAAGTTTAAGGCAGTTAAAGGGGGCTTTGTGGGAGGCCAGGAGGAATAGTCCGCTACTGGCATGAGGAGAGACTATTGCTCAACCCTTTCGGGAAATAATTAACGTACCTAGGAAATGGATTTTAAAATCTAAGGCTCGACCTCATTGGACCATGCCCCCTTTTAAATACTCATTAACTGGGGTAAATAGCCACTAACTGTAATGGATACTTAAGTGTGGGTATTGACCAATCGTCTAGTCTTGGATTTTAAAATCCTTTTTTCCAGGTATGCTAATCACTCCACACCCAGAAAATAAGGAGGTGGTGGTGTGGTGTGAGAGGGAGTCAACGCTCAAGAATGAAAGAGAGCTCTATTAAGGTAAGGGGTCTGGTCTGTTATTTTGTCGAAAGGCAGGAGCTATTCCATGTTTTTACCCACCGCACCGGTCACGTGCGGTCTGAGGTACGGCGTCGTGCATTTGGCTTTCTCCTCTGCAACGGCAGACGACGAGGAGAGAGAGAGAAAGAGAAGGAACTTCCTTCACACACTCTCTCTCTTACTTACTCATATTATATACCAACCCATACAGGAGGAGGAGGGATACCTGAGCCCAATCCGCTAATGGTTTCGTACGGACATTTGCAGGCTTTTTTATGGAGAAGAGACTTCTTTTCTGCAGTAATGGACGATGATAATGAGCTCCTTTCTAGGGTTATCATTAGAGTTAGGGTTAGCCTCAGTCTCTCTCTCTCTCTCTTAAATGATCGCATTCATGTTTTTCTGCTCCTGCAGTTGCACAACCTTTTCTGTTTCCTCATTCAAACCCTAGTAATTTCTTCCTTCTTTTGTCTCACTTTTCACTTTCCATTCATACCTTAACCGTAATTTCTGTTCCCTGTCTTCTGCTGATTACTCTCTCTTTTCCGGTTCCGGTGATCCAGTCAGCTTTTTTTCTTTTTTTGTTTTGTTGTCGATGGCTGCTTCCACTTGCTGCTCTTCTTCTGTCCCGCCGTTGCCGACGCCGTGTCCTAAGTCTCCACCGGAGTATCCTGATTTGTACGGGAAGCGTCGGGAGCTGGCAAAGGTTCAGATGATGGAAAGGGAGATTGGGTTTCTGGAGGTGAGCTTTAGATAGATCGATTTTATTGCTCTATTGGAACTTGGGGGAGGTTTTATATTAGCTAGATATTTTACTTTCCCCCCCCCGAGATCCTCACCTGCAAATTAATTTAAAATTCTCCAGTAACAGTGAAAGTCGATTACTAAAAAAGAGCAGAGATCCTCTGCATCAGAAGTGAATTTAAGCTTTGTTTCTTTGGAGAGAAAACGTTGTGGAAAAGGTTTTTTTTTCCCCAAAAATAATTTCTCCTCGTTTTCTAGAGAAATTGTTCCCCATACATAAATTGCAGTAAAAAAAAAAACCTCATTTTTGGCTTTTCTCCTGAGAGAACCTATTTTTCCTCCAAACAAAGGTAGGGAAATAAAAAATAACAGGGAACTTGTAAATCTTCTAGTATAAAAAAGCTTTGTCAGTATATTACTATTTTCTGAAATGAAAAAAAGCCTTTTTGACTTGCAACATTCATCAGATGTGAGGTTTTGGCTTTTCCCTAGCGGTGCCGGTTAGGATGGAATCAGGTTGAACCGAATTGAATCCTCGCCGATTTCTTTCATGTTGCTGATTAATGTACTACCGGACCAATTTGAAGAGATGCCACTTCCTTATGCTATAGTTGCTAGTTTTTGGGTCAGGTACAGTGCTTCTGTGCATTGGACACCACTAGACTAGGATTGTTGGGAGTAGGAATTGTGCATCTAGTTCTAATTTTGAGGAATATTTGCATTGTGACAGGAATTGGTCATCAATCAGCTCCATCTAGGCTTTCTAGGCCAAAAAGGAACCTCTGTTCAGTATTGTTTGGAAGGCCAGATAAAGATGGTGAATGATCTAGAATAATAACTCTATAAATCAGATATATATATATATATATATATTCATCTAATCTGGTTGATAATCTATCTAGAAGATCTCCTTCAGGGACCCATTAAATGATGGTTTGTACCACCTCACTGTTCTGTGGCACAAGATCATATGCATAATCATCTAATTATGTTGATTTCAACGTAATTAAGCAGTAGAAGCTAATCAATGCAATATAATTGAATCATGCATTGTCATTGCATTGATGTTGATTAGTATCCCCCAAAATTTTCACTTGTTTTCTTTTAATCTCCATTTTAAAGAGGATTCATGATCCGTATCCATAAATACATAATTAAAATGTACCCATATTCTGGTTGGGATTGTCAGTGACTGTTGGATATGGGTTCACATTTATAATTGTTTTAGAATTGCAAACCCTTAATTGATGATTCACAGATCTGAGCAATTCATATGGTTTTCTCTGCACGTGTTAATGCGATCATTGGAAATATTTCCTTTTTTTGCATTCTGCCCCTTTCACCAGACATATAGATCAAAAGTAGCAGCCTAAATATAATTGGGTATGTTAGAAAGGTAGCGGCCTAAATATAATGATATAACAAAAATCTTATAGATGGTTTCATTGCAAGCAGGACGAGTTAAAAACAGTTGAAGGCATTCAACCTGCTTCTAGATGCTGCAAAGAGTATGTTGGTTTCTCCATTACCTTATATAGAATCTAGTTTACCATATTTTTCCCATGGAGGGAATTCATTCATGCTAACCTTAGAAATATATGCAGATTATGTAATAATTGATTAGATGTGATGTTTTTGGCAGGGTCTACGATTTTGTGGTGGCAAACCCAGATCCTTTAATACCTACGTAAGATTGATATCAGCATTATAGTTCAAGTTTATGATGTTATCAAATCTTTATGTCTTTTTCTTTCTGGCAGAAATCGGAAGATTCGGAGATTGTTTCGCTTCTGGAAGTGGATCTGGTACCTCTTTCTAGATCTTTTCATTATACTTCTATTAATATATTTTGTAAAGTATTTTGTCTATGATTTTTCACTATTATATTAGCATGCAAAGAATACACTTTTTTTTTTAAATACAGACCTTGAGATGCGTTTGTTTTATTGGTAATCAAGATAGTATAAATATCATAGATGAAAGCAAAAGTACAAGAGTTCACAATAAGTGAACCAAGAACACTAAAGTAAAACAAAACCCTAGCTACAACAAGATACTAAGGTGGAAAAGTAAACACCCAGGGATCCCCATTAGTATCCCCTACAAAACACCATGATAGAGGCATGGGGCATAAATTTCTCGTGTACAACTGAACATATTTTACACATATAACTGGAGTTGTTATATTACATTTAATAAGCATGTTTCTTTTAATCGATATTAGAAAAATCAGTTAAATTCCTCAGTTAATCTTTGCTGCTACTTTTGATCTATATGTTTGGTCTAAGATGAACAGTTAATCGGATTTTAATAGGATTTTTTTGAAGTCCCTTATTAAAAATTCAAGAAAAAAAGCCCTTCAGATGCTATGTTCTTCTGAAAAGATTACGTGTAGGGTCTTATCCTGGCGTGCATTCTTGAGTGATTTTTACATAGTTCAGAAAGGGTAATCATGATTCCATCTTACAAAATTGGTAAATGCTGTGAGGAGTTGATTTCACAGATCTCGTTATAATACCCGATTTCGCCCATCCCACTTTCCTAAAAGAAAAAAAAAGATGATGGATACCAAATTGTCGTGTCAGCAGAGAGCATTATCACTATTTAGCTTGAGTCCTCTTCCAAGTGCTTAGAATTTACGTGAAATTATTGAGAGTGTTATGAGACTTTATGGTCATCCTGCTCTAAAAGCATGCGTTTAACATCAACCCTGAAGCTCAGAAACCTTCTGTACTCTTTGGACTTTAGCACACCATGGATGCAATAGGCAGACTGTTTTTGCACGTCCTCGCACCCTGAGATTAGGGGGTTAAGCAAACTCTGACACCTGGTCCCATAGCAATACCCGTTGCTCATACCAATAACCTGGTGACATGAACAAGGATTGAGGTTAAACCTATGACCATTGATCACTGTTAGCTTATCTAGATGAATGAAGACTTGGAATTATTTGGGAGCTGGGACTGTGTTACTTCACTTGGCAAATCAAATCTTGGATTCCACTCCTTGAGTTAGGTTAGAAGTAGTTGCTGGAAATATTGAATTTCCCACCGTGTGGATCATAGCTTGAGCTAGTAATTGGTCGCTATGAATTGAAGGGGCATTTCTTGTGGTTAGCTATAGAATGTCTGACAGGAAACTTTTACTTTGCTTTTTGCATACTAGATGAACTTCCAGACTTCTTGCTGCTCAAGCTTCATATTGATAATATGTGTGTGCTTAGATTGATGGCGATGTCAGCTGGCTACTAAGCAGTCTTGTTTCCCTCTTTTTTATAATAATAAATCCCTATATATTCTTGCTACCAAATTGTCAATTGCTGATCATAAAATAATTATAGGGTTTCGTTACAGGAACAAGAAGAAGAAATCTGGGTTAGATTATAAAGAAAAACTGCCAAATCGAAAATTTTTCATTGCTAGTATTGCTTAGACCAGCTCTTTTAAATTTATCCCTTTTAAGAAACAAAGTCACATCGCGTATTTTCAGTGTCAGTTGCTTAGACCAACTCTAGGAACCTGATTAGTTCTCAGAAAATTTGTTTGTGAAAAGTAGTGGCATTTGTTCCTTTCCTTACTCTTAATTTCAATTTCCAGAGGTGTAAGGGGAATTATTACTCTTACTAGGTCCAAGAGAAACCCACACGTTCTTGTTTGGTTTCTATGTCTCTCTTGTACAATCGAGATTGGTAGACTCAGGGTGAATGTGGTCACTTCTCATATGACTCTTTTTCCTTTGTTGTGCAGTGGAAAGTCCTGTTTCAACTTGTCATGGATTTGCTGCTCCAGTGGGTGCTCACTTCATGTGAAAATGCCGAGCTGCTGTGGCTCTTGCAATCCATCAGAGAAGTGGCGGTGTTGGCGATGGCCTTGCTGCCTCTGCTTCAGTTGTTGCCCCTGCCCCTGCCCCTGCCCCTGCCCCTGCCCCTGCCCCCGCCCCTGCCCTCGCACCTGCTCCTGCTCTTGCTCCTGCCCCAGCTCCTGCCCCTGCCCCCGCCTCTGCTCCTGCCCCTGCCCCCGCCTCTGCTCCTGCCCCTGCCCCCGCTCCTCCCCCTGCCCATGCCCCAGCTCCCTCCCCTGCCCCTGCCCCTGCCCCTGCCCCTGCCCCTGCCCCTGCCCCTGCCCCAGCTCCTGCCCCAGCCCCTGCCCCTGCCTCTGCCGCTGCCGCTGCCGCTGCCGCTGCCGCTGCCGCCTGTGCTGCTGCTGCCATTGTTTGGAGAAACTATCTTGCAGAAACTGTTGCATTCTCCCAGTACCTTCATGCTCAGATTTCCCTTGCAGCAGATGTACATGTTCTTGCTCGAATTGTACAGACGTATTCCTTTGTTCCAATTGTTCCAGTTGTACAAAAATCTGTTACAACCCTTGCTATCCATGCTACTAGGTTTGTTCATGCATTTCTATATTAAAGCCTTGCTTTCAACAAGCCATTTTGTTTCTATTGTATTAAATTCTTGCAAATTTGAAGGGCGTATAACCTGTTATTAGTTGCTGAATTGCGGCCTATGTGGGCCCGTAACATTCGAACAATTACTTATAAATTTATATTAGTACACAATATACATATTGTTGAATAACACATTTAGTATAAGTAATGAAAATAATAAATGAAAACACAGATTGACAGAATATTATAGACATCATGACTGACAAAATCGGAATGCTCATTCTCCTCTTGATACAGGCTTAGTCTATAAAATTAATGTAGCATTCCTTTGTTCCGTTTCTCAACTTAGAAAACCTCGGATAGCTATGCTGTTTTATAAATATGCATCTTTCCTCAATATCTTTATCCTCAAGATTGAAGCAAGCGTCAGATGTAGAACAGAAAAGGATAAACAGAAGTTTGGTTAGGTTTATGACTTTATGTTGGGCACTTCAGCGCATACTCTAGGCATGCCTGATTTTTGGCTTGATCCATATAACAGTAAGGGCCGTGGTTAGGGCTATTTTTTGACAAATATTAGTTTAATGATATTGGTACGGACCAGATGAAGGTGAGGGCCATCTGCAGCCATCGAGATCTAGAAGATGCTAATGCTATTGTGTTAATTAACCATATGGGTTGAAGCTGTTGGATTATGGAATGTTTAATATAGCACAAGTCCCCTTCATGTTGCACAAATCCTCCTCATGGGAGACAGGAGAGACCCATTGGTTCGATCCTAGGGGGACGGATTCTCCCCAAATTGGTATGGCCCTGATGTGTGTGTGTGTGTGAGAGAGAGAGAGAGAGAGCATTCCTCTTTAAATTAACTCATCTAATTGATCAGCATTAATTATTAGCTTATTTGACTCGAATTTTAGAAATTTAAAAGAATAGTATTTTTTTTAAAAATATTTTACATGTGCTCATTCTAGAATTAAAATGCACAAGCATATATAAAATATAATTTTATAAGACAAATGTGAGCCCCAAAATGCAAAATGTCCATGTTCTCACGTTGGTAGCGACAAGTGTCACTATTTTTACATGTTACTTAGATAACAGGTATAAACCAGTATTTTCTTTTTGAATTTTTTGTTTTTAAAACCCCAGGATAACAATGCCACTTGTTGCACCCACCTTTGTTGAATTTCACCCTCTCTAAAAAATGAAATGGCTTTCCAAAGCACAAATGCAGAACTTAGAGTCCGATCACTAGCAGAGTGATGAATTTGAGGAAGGCTAGGAAACCGATTACTGTGTTGCACAATTGTTTGGGTTTCAGAAATTGTACAGCTACAGAAAGAGTGGGAGATAGAAGGGTAAAGATCAAAATGAAATGTCTATAATTCAGCAATTGTATTAGGCGCTTAGATGTGAAGTACAATAATCCGTGGATCAATGAGGATCGAGCACTGTGTGGGCCACCTCTTGGACGTTTGTTATAGCCTCGGATTTTTGATATAGTTGACAAAAAATAGACTTACCATCAGGACTTTGATAGCCAGCGCGCACCTAACGCGCACTCTGTGCACTGCTGCATCAGTATTTTCGGAAAAATTTAGATTCCTTACTAGTATTAGGCTTAAAAAAAATAAAAATTAGGCCTTTTGAAGTTGTTTTTCTTTAACTTGTTGAAGGGTAGCATCGTTAAGTGTCACTACTAGAGTGAGAGTTTGCGTTTGGTGCTAGCAACATTACTTCTCTTAAGGCTGCCTTTGTTTGGAAGGAAAATATGTTATAAAATTAATTTCAAGAAAAAAAAACTACATATTATATTTTCATACTTGGAAATAATTTTTTTTCCTCCATATAATTCTCCAATTGCAAGGAAATTTTATTTTCCATAACTTTCCTCCCATACAAACAGGGCCTTAACAAGTTAATACTGGCGTGTCTGGCAGAGTAGACACATAGTTGCGCGATAAGGTTTTGAGCTCTCCTTGGCATTTTCCTACCAACATAGCAACCCTGTTATCATACGAAACTAAGAAGCCATCCAAAATTAATCAAAAGGAGATATAAAATGCGCAATTACTTATTAGATTTCTTTAGGCTTTGTTTGGTTTGGAGGAAAAAAATTGTTCTTGAAAATAAAATTCCCTTATTTTTAGAGAACGCAAGGCCTCATACACATTTTTGATACAATGAGAGGTTATGTTTAATTTATAGTGAGTGGTGAAATTACCATCACAATGCAGTTAAATTAAAAAAATGAAAAACAGTATAACTTACAAGAAGATTTTGGAAAATATACCACATTTCCATTACATATGCACATCCTCAGGGACGGAGCCAGAGATTTTCCCTTGGGAGGCCAAAAGTATATTTATTTAGAAAATTAATGGTTTTGGGGGTTCCGGGGCGTAGCCCCCAAATTTATTTTTTTGGGTAATGGGTCTGGAAGAAATGGCCGGTACTCATTGGGTTTCAACTTTGGGAATGTTTTTTTTCTTTATACTAGAATGTGGGCGTAGGCGTAGGTATATGAAAATACTTAACTCCCGGCGGTTTCTATCATGTAATGAAATGGCCGGTACTCATTAGTCCATGCCCCACTTTTTAACACTCACAAACTATGGTTAAGATTCACTTACTCATAGAGTTCAGCAATCCAACCTGGATTTTTAGAAAAAAATACAATAAAAATCTTAAATTTAATTTTGTTAAGCTTAACCATGGTTAAAAGAGTGTTAAAAGGGATACGAGGACACGACGGTAAGTTAAGCAGCGGACCCCGGGGTTTGCTAATCACTACTCAAAAATATTTTTTTACAAACGGATAAAGAGTCGAGATGACCTACAAACTTAGCCCTAAATTTTTTTTTCAGGGTTTGACCCGAACCCCGCACCTCACTGTTAGGCCCCTCCTAGACGAAAATCCTGGCTCCGCCCTTGCATGTAATCAACTCCCCCAACATGCAGATTGTTTACTTCTTCCTAGTCCAAAGACGCGCAAACAAAATAGCCATCGATTGATCTTCCCAAATTCAGCAATGTACTCTATAGCAATTTTTGTTTTTTTTGGTGTAGGCATTATCTAATAGTAATAATAATGGGTTGACAAGGTTCATGCTGTGTGTACGTTATCAATTTATCAACTTCACGGTTCATTTTGTGTCACAGTTTGGTAATTAAGAGGGTGATGATCAGTGATTTCATACACCCCGCCTCGGGTGTGGTCTCGAGATCTAATCCCATGGGCAATGAGTTGGAAGAGCCCCAATCCCATGCTAACTAACCAACCTTGTACTAACGTAGGTAAATGATATCTAAGAGCCAATTTTTTTTTTTGCAGGTTCACCACATCTATTATTAAAAAAATACAATTAGATAGAGAGAATAAATGGGATTTAGATTTTTGCTTGGATTTATTATATTAACAGAAATGCTACCCCGATCGTAGTCTTCCCCATATACAAGGTGGTGGCAACAAGTGTCAACTAATCTCTTTGTCATAGGATAGCAGCAGCACCACCACGTGTTTTCACCCACATTGCGTCTGAGGAAAAAAATTGGCATAGTACGTCTGGGCTACCCTACTCAAATAACAATGGAAGTCATTACGGAAAATTATGGGGTTGAACTTATATTACTTAATTATTAGCCCCTAACACTAGTCGGCAGCAGCCCATTCGTTGTGTTTTGAAATGATAAACATGCCCTTGATAAGAAGTTGATTATTGGCTGCACTAAATTACGACTTGAAATTCTTTACGATAACTCTGTTTAACAACTTTAACTTTAGAGTTAATATTTTTTCCAAAAACCAAGGTTGGATGGTTGAATCCAAAGGATTAGTGAATCTTAACCACAGTTAAGGGGTATTAAAAGGGATAGGTATTGACCTATGGGAAGTAACCGGACTCCAAGGAGGTTATAACCGTAGACAATTTTAAGTCCTAAATTACTTATGGCCATTAGAAAAAAAGCCTAAATAAATTGACTATAATAATTAAAAAAAAAATCGTTACTAGGAGCTTTATAGCTAGTTTGGCCTTTCCTAGTGGAGGACATAGTCACCAAGTCAAATATGGGAAATTATTCAGCCAAAGAAAATTTTATAAAAAATGGGTACAATTTAAAACAAAGTAAAAAAGTACTTTGGTGTATTAGGGAATATATTAAGAGTACTGTAACATGATGAATGAGATAAACTACATCATTTAAGTGCATCTTATCATAATATTAGATTAATATCAATTAAGGATATAATATATTTGATTAGGATAAGGGTTAGATTATGTTACTATCTTAAGATCCATTTAATCTCCTTATAAACTCCAATGGCGGGAGCGGGTTGGTCCGACCCTGCTATAAATTTCTCTTCGGTCACTTGGATCTCCTTCTATTGGGAAGGCCTTTCCGCTGGGCGGCCTTCACTGCCATCCAACCTGCTTTTTTCTCTCACAGATAGATTATTTATATGTCTTAATTTTCCCCATATCATGTGTTATTAACCCTAACCTCTATCATCTCACGTCCCTAACATCACCACCATCAAAGATCATTGAAAGGAGGCGCCTCATATTCAGCAATCTAATCTATGACCGATGTCCAAGTTGACTTTGCTTTAGTAATGTTGCATAGATACAGGAGAATCTCATATACAACAATCTATCCAAGTGAGCTAATATGAACTTCCTTTGATGTCCCACGATTCTGCTAGTTGCGTTCCTCATGTACCATCTCTAGCTTTTATCTCTTATGTCCTCGTCAACTCTATCTCTATTGATCGCGTCCCTTATGTACCATCTCTTCTATCTCTTATGTTCTCATCAATTCTATTTCTATTGATAAAAGTGTTAAAAGTTGGCTCGTTTCCGGGAGGTCCAATCGATCAGCCAGGGAGTACCAATTGATTGGTAGAGCGTGAAGGTCCGGATGTAGGTGGCTGTTCGATCGGTGGAGCAACACGGGTTATGGCTTGGAGCGTCGATTGATCGGCCGGGGTGCGCCGATCGATCGGTCAAAGCGGGATTTTCCGAAAATTTCCTTTTATACTTTGGGAAACTCCTAATTCGAGTAGGGGTGTTTCTAATTGTCTAGGATTCCAGGTTTAGACCTATAAATAGAAGATTATGGGTCTAGGGTTGGTATCGAAAGATCATAGAATCATGAGAGGGTGAATATTAAGGCTCCCGGAGAGCGGGTTTGCTCTCAGGGAGAGTCCTAGTCGTTTTCATGGGGAGTGAGAGATAATAGAAAGAGTTTAAGCATACTAGGGCTTGAGAAAAGTTTAAGGGATGATAGATAGAGATTGTTCTTGGGGTCCATTACGAAGGTCACTTGAGTGAGTTGTACAAGAGGCTTTAGGCTTGAGTTGAGATTTAATCTGAGAGGAGAGTGTATATTGTACTGGGTTTCTCAAGGTTTTTCTGAATAACGAAGAAGCAATCAGATCTTGACCCATGGACGGAGGCAGGTTATTGCCGAACCATGTATATCTCTTTTGTTTTTCCTCTTGTGTGTACTTGTTTATTTTCCGTCGGGTGTTATTTTGTTATTTCCCCAACACAAAGATCATCCTGGAACTACAGCTCTTTGTGAAATCCGAAAGCACCAGAAGTGCACTAGCTCTTCATATACAAGTTGCTCTTCCAATAGCCTCCTCTCCTTTTCTTATGTTCAACTCCATTCTTCTAAGAAAAAAATGGCCCATAAATGTCCTTTTCAAGCCCATTTTGAGGCTCATTGTTTAGCCCAATAGAGGCCCATTTTATGGACCATAGATGCCCCTCTTCTTTGATCCATGGAGATCAACATATCAAGCCCCATTGTTCAGGCCCATCGAGGTCTTTCAGGTTCCTTTTAGGCCTTTCATTGTGCCCATTGAGGCTCATTTTAGTCCAATTAGAGGATCATTCTCCAGGCCCAAAGAGGCCCTTTTTCAGGTCTTCATAGACCACTTTTCTAGGTCCATAAAGGCCTATTTCTCAAACTTATTAAGGTTCTCATTTTTTCATGGCAAACAGAGGTCATTCCCTTCTCCATAACCACATCAAGAAGAGTTTGAGACTCATCCATCAACAAGAAAACATGGAGTGAAGATCTAAATGTGCATGTAAAGGCGGACTTCGATTAGTGGCAAACCCATGGAGATTTTTCAATCCTCATATGTTTGAGGGGGAGTATTAGGGAATATATTAAGAGTACTGTAGTAACATGAATGAGATACACTACATCATTCAAGTGTATCTCAACACAATATTAGTTTAGCATCAATTAAAGAAATAATATATTTGATTAGGATTATATCAGAAAATGTTACTATCTTGAGGTCCATGTAATCTCTTTATATACTCCAATGGAGGTCATTGTATTCATCCAAGATTTCTCATTATAATCAGTTTTCTATCAGGGTGATGCCACCACCAAATTGGCTTTGGGCAGCTTGCTAAACCCCATGTCTCTCAACGGGTGTTCATCACCTTGTTAACCATTGGTAAGCTAGCTCACACCCCTCCCATTGGTCTGTGTATTTTGATTAGAATTGGTCAAGCCAGGGTTTACCATTTCTCTACCTCATAATAGTTGCGGGTCAGGCCTTACATTGTGAAGCAGCCCATATATGACAAGTCTCCATATTAGGCCCACGACAGCCTTAGCGCATCTCCAACCCAAAACTCTATATCTCTTCTCTATTTCGGCATCTCCTCTATATTTAGAGGAGATGAGCCCCACTTTAAAGTTATTTGCTCCAATGGGAAGAAACTCTAAATCACTATTCTTACTCTATAACACTATTAATTTTTATTAAAAAAACCAAGGATTGGTGGATGAATCTTAACCACGGTGCCACGTGTCCCTTTTGACACCCCTTAACCGTGGTTAAGATTCACCTACCCATCCTTGGTTTTTTTTAAATATTAATTCGTTTTTTAAATTTAAAAAACAGTTTTTAGAGTTTTTTAATATTAAAAAAAAATTTTAATTTTAAAAAATAATTAATATTTAAAACAAACCAAGGATGGGTAGATGAATCTTTACCACGGTTAAGGGGGTGTCATAAGGTAAAAGGACACAATCGGCATTTTAACAAAGATTGAAAGACAAAAAGAGGACACAAATGGTATTGTAAGAGCATGAATAGTGTTATAGAGGTCATCTCTATTTTCTCTCCCACCCTCTAAATATAGAGGATCACTGTTGCAATATAGAGGCCAGCCTCTAAATATAGAGTACGGTTGGAGTTGGATTTTTCAACCAAAACTCTATATTTAGAGTTATAGAGCACGGCTGGAGATGCTCTTAAGGTTTGATAAATGCTCCAATTCATGCGAGTTAGCTGCACCCCTTCGGATCCTCCATTGACAGCAACGGCAGCAGAAAGTAATGCTCTTCTGTGTAATGAGACTCCATCTTCAAACAGGGTAACCTGAATTTCCTCCGACATAATCACATCATTCCCTCTCGCCTTGTATCTCTGACCCAGATGGGAAGTGAGACCATCAAGTTCATAGGGATGGAAATTAAAATCACCAAATCGATTCGTATCATTTATTAGTTATTTATGTTTACATTCATTGTGTAATTGTATAATTTTTTTGCTACTTTGTCTTTAAGTCACTTTACATGATTTTATATTTGATAAAATTAGTTCTTATAACTCATTAATTTTTTTAACAAATTTAATTTGATTTTCTCAAAAAAGAATTATATATATATATATATATATATATATATATATGTACCATCAGAAAGACTGAAACCAATAGGTTTCGGTTAGGACCGATGCATTCCCGTAACCATATTTTTAATCCCTGTTGAGGAGGGAGGAATCAAGGGGTGAGAAGGAACAACCCAGGTAGAGAGAGCAAGAGAATAAATTAACAGGTTTTTGTAACACTCCATTCTAAATTCAAGTTTCAAAAGGGAGTACAGATCCTCCCCGGCAGAGGCTGGATTTCACCTAGGGCAGTCCATGGATCATATCTGATTCAGAATTGATTGATTGGATCGGATCCTGATCTTATTATAGATCTTATTTTTGTCGGTGGACAGTACTGGATGAAGGCATCTATAATCATGGAACAATTATACAGTCAGTAAGGTTTGAAACAAGATCACCCTTGAATGAATGAAGCAATACAAGAGTCTAAAAGTGAAAGCTTGTGGTCCATACATTAATTAATTAAAAAGAGGATAGCGATGTTTTCTTGGAGCCAGTAATGGGAAAGAGAGATATAATGGGTGTTGGTAAACGCATTACGCGCGTAGATATGGACTTGTAGACTCAGTCATTTCGGTGTCCTCGTTCAATGACTCAGAAGCAAGAAAACTACCTACCTACCTACCTACCTACCTCTTGAGGACGATTTCTTGATATTGATCAGAGTCTCAAGAATCTATTCAATGCAAGTGGGTCTATGAGACTATGATTCTATGACCAATAATAGCCTGGAAGAGGAGTTCGGATGTGAACTTGCCCCTTTGTGTCTTACAAAGGAGGGCCCCACATTCAACAGGGGTAAATTAGTAATAAAAAAAATAGGCCCTATGTGTTTTTGTAAGACACAAAGGGGCAACAGCGTGGGCTGTTGCCCATCCTAACTCCCTGGAAGAGAGCCTCTTCTGGTAAATATTCTTCATGAGATTGCCAACGTTGTACAGCATTGACTACTTTTGATCAATCCCATGGTTGAATTGTGAGTGTGGATTAGCAACGGCCGCTGTTCTAGCCGGAGGGTTACAGCAGTCATGCTATTGGTCTACTTTTACTATCACTTCCCACTGTGTCATGCTAGGCCACAGGACCTGTCACCCATATATCATGTAGGGCTCTCAATGGATCCAATCCGATTCAATTCGATTTGATTACATTATATATTAATAACATCTATATAACTTTATAAATATATTATCGTATTAATCACATAATTTTTAATAAATATTAATATTAATTAAACTGGATTCGGATTTGAATTGGTCAATTAAAATTCGATGGATTTTAGATTGGATTCAAAACTGTTAGATTCTTAATCAAATCGGATTCGGATCTAGGCGAATCTGGTCCAAATCCAATATGTTTACAACCCTTGATATGTGCCCGTGGTACTAGATTTTGAGTAGGGGTGACGATTGGGCCGAGTTCGGGATTCAAAGCCATTGTAAATGTAAGGCTTTGGCTAGACATATTTAAAAAATCTCTCAAAATTCAAGTCCAACCCAGCGCATTACCACCTAAGATTCTCAGCCCACTCAGATGTAATGTAAGTGAGGGCAATTCATGTCTACAATCACAATATCACTCCAGGATAAGAAACAGCAACTATTTTAAGATTTCATTGATGATTGGGCAACAAAACAACGTAAAACTTAGTTACATTAAAAACTAGTTTTGATAAGAGAAGAAATATTGGTGATGAAAGGAGGTGGATCGAGAACCTTCCACCCAAAGCAAACCCATCGTCCACCTCAGTCGATCTGCACCAAGATCTGAGACTTTGAGGTGGATTGAGATCGATCCATCCCATCCCATCCCATCCCATCCCATCTTATAATTAATATATTCTCACATATGAAAACCACCAAACAAGAAGAACAAGAAGAAGATTAGAAGGATGATAGCAAGAAAGAAGCAACAAAGGCCACAAACAGGACTCTGGCTGTTGACGTTCTCCTCTCTGTTACCGTCCCTCCTTCTCCCCGGACGTCGAAGAGGTGGAAGGGGTTTATCGATCGACTTGTCACTTGCCATCTTCGTTAGAAAACTCGCCGAGTTTCTGATCAAGTTCGACACCTACAGAAAGATATATAAGTTCTTGCAAGCTGAAGGAGGCAAACTACATGAGGATCTTCGAGTTTGGGAGGATTCGAGGTCTGTGTGTTTTAATGGCAAACTTTCTGCTTTTTGGTCCTTAAATTGTTTTCTCTTGTTTCGGAGGAAGGGACGAAGAAATTAAGAGGATAATGAAGAGCAATTGCCATTGATTTATTATTTGAATTGTTTTAATCACGCGGCCTGGACGTGTAAGTTGGTGTAGTGAAGCATATATTGTTAGCCCATCCTGAGTCTTGACTAACTAAGATATACCATACATCAATAAAGAACTACTGTTCATGGCTTTTCTTTCTTTACTTGGTGGATCATCAAAGATTTTACTTAGCCCCACTCTCCTCCACTATTACACTCTCACTTTTACTGGACAAGAAGACAAGAATTTTATAGTGGCACATAATTTTTTTTTTTTTTGTTGGTCCAAACCAAACCAGACATATATATAATCTTTGTTGCTTGCCCAGAGAGTGCAATAGCTCTCTAAAATGGAGTGTAGTTGGATGATGGGATGACCATGTCTTAATTTTCAATCCAGAGTTAAATCTCAGCACACCTACTTCATTTTCTGCAACAGTAACCTTATTCATCCCATGGCGTTGTTGATTAATGGAGGCCATTGTGAAATTTTGGCTCGATATATAGTGGGCGATCGATCGGCCATTGATGGCCGATCGATCGGTGAGTATTGTTTTGGTTTCCGGGAAATTCCTAAATTTCGGCTTTGGAGAGTTTTATGTTTTGGGAAACTCCTATTTCGGTAGGGTTTCGTTTCCCCTTGTTTTGGGTTTTTTTTGGGCTATAAAAGAGAGGCTTGGGGGGTAGGGTTTGTATGCTATTGAAAAAGGCATAAGGGAGTAAGATTGTCATAGCTAGGGTTTGAGTTGAGAGAACAAGAAGATTTGTGTAAGAGAGAGCATTGTGAGCTTTCCTTGGGTTTGATCTTCGTTGTGAGTTCTTCTCTTCTTTGTTGTATTCTTCTCTTGGATTAGTGAAGATATTTGGTGTGTTTTGACCGTGAACGTAGGCATTTAGGCCGAACCATGTAAATCTTGCTTTGTGGTGTGTTTACTTATTTCCTATTATTTATTTCTCTATTGTCAATTATTCTATCGTCAAGGGGTTTCCGCACAACAAACTGGTATTAGAGCTATTGATTTTGGAATGACGACAAAGACTTCGAATTCCATATTCGAAGTGGAGAAATTCGATGGAAGTAAAAATTTGGGTTATGAAAAATAAAAGTTCGTGACTTGTTGATCCAATAAGACTTGAACAAAGCATTGAAGGGGAAGGATAAGAGGCCTGAAAATCTGAAAGAAGAAGATTGAGAAGACTTCGATTTGAAGGCGATGAGTGTGATTTGTCTATGCTTAGCGGATGAGGTACTATACAACATTCTTGAAGAGAAGATGACTTCAGGACTTTGGTTGAAGTTAGAGAGCCTCTACATGACGAAATCGCTCACTAACCGGTTATACTCAAAGCAAAAATTATTTACACTCAAGATGGTAGAAGGTCGAAAATTTCTGATCATCTTAATGAATTCAATAAGATAACTGCTAAATTAATGAGCATTGGTGTGAAAATTGATGAAGTGGACAAAGCCCTACTTCTTGTTACTTACCTACTTCCTTCACTTGAGCACCTTTGTACTACGTTACTCTACGCAAAGGAGGATATTAATTTGGAAGATGTTATTGCAGCACTTCTCTCTAATGAGTTGAGAAAAAGTGTGCTAAATAGTGAAAGTCATGAGCATGCTTTACTAGGAGAGGGGATGACAAAGGGTAACGAGCCTAGAAAGGGATCCAGATCATACAAGAATGTTGAGTGCTATTACTACCATAAGAAATGGTAAATAGTTAGATATTTTCGGTTAAAGAAAAGTGAGGAGGAGGAGGAAAGAAAATCCTCTAGTACAGCTAATGTGGCTAATGAAGTTTCTAAGAATCCGGACGATGATCCCATGGTTCTTTCGGTTACTACAACTAATGGTTGGTCTAAAGACAAGTGGATTCTTGATTCTGGTTATTCCCATCATATATGTCCAAATAGGGACTTATTTGCTATCTACAATAAGATTGAAGGGCCATTGTCTTAAT
The DNA here is from genome assembly GCA_015143295.1 of Tetracentron sinense. Classification (NCBI taxonomy): domain Eukaryota; kingdom Viridiplantae; phylum Streptophyta; class Magnoliopsida; order Trochodendrales; family Trochodendraceae; genus Tetracentron; species Tetracentron sinense. The sequence continues at coordinate 777,239 of CM026554.1, read as the reverse complement.
GAGTAATAATACACCCTATAAAATTCTTGAGATATGGACAATCAAAATAAGAATGCATTATGGTGTAGTGAGGACATTGACGGGAGGGAGGCATGTCCCAGATCTAAAGAAAAATTTGATATCTTTGAGTTCTTTAGACTCTCGGGGGTGCAGATATTATGCACAAGGTGAAGTGCTAAAGGTTCGAAAAGAGGCCTCGATTGTGCTGACAAGTAGAAGAAGCAGGAACTTGTATGTGTTGCAAGGAAATACAGTTCGAAAAAGGGCCTCGATTGCGGGTTTGATCTTCGTTGTGAGTTCTTCTCTTCTTTGTTGTATTCTTCTTTTGGATTAGTGAAGATATTTGGTGTGCGTTGACCATGAACGTAGGCATTTAGGCCGAACCATGAAAATCTTGCTTTGTGGTGTGTTTACTTATTTGCTATTATTTATTTCTCCATTGTCGTTTATTCTATCCTCAAGGGGTTTCTGCACAACAGCCATCACACCCGGTAGGGGGTTTGGAAAATCTTCTTTTATAGAGCTAATTTAATAAGAAATATTTTATTAAATCTTAATTTTTAGGTTTTTATACAAAGAATTTGTTTGATGAATTTTTTATTATTAAAAAAATCGCTTGATTTTTAATAGCCTATTTTTTTTAAGCCTAAACTCGAGATAGGGTATAATAGAAAATTTAGAAAAAAGAAAAGAAAAACTGTCCAAATAATTGATGTAAATGATGATAAAAACCTTTACCTGCTTTTAAAAAATAAACTACAGTTAAGTACCGTTTTGTCGCTCTAAACTAAAAAAATCATTGCTTAGGGCATGATTTGAAATTTTATACCAAAGAGAGTATGTATCTCAATTTACCCTTATAGTGTTTGGCTTTTATATGCATGACTTAAGGGTAAATATGTCAAACGTGTGCCCTTTCTAGTAATAAGAATATAAAGGATGTCTTATTTGATAAGTATGTCAAAAGCATGTCCTTTTAAATAATAAAAATACAAGGCATGCTCTTTTAGGTGAATATATTAAATATTATTTTAAGGATAAATATTACTTAAAATTTAAAATATAATTATTTATCTATTTTAAATTGATTATAGCCAGTCTGGTTTGAGTTTTTTTTTTCGGTTGGGAGATAATATCATTAGATAATAGGAATTACAGGAAAAGGGGACGGCCCATGAAAGAGGCCGTCCCGAACTAGTGAAACAAGAGGCCTGGTGCTTTCGTGGATACTGTCATTTAGGGCATGTTGGGCCAAGGCATGGGCCAGAGAGTTGGATTCCCGGCCAATGAAGATCAACTCGGTGAGAGGGCAGAGTGCTCAAAGAGCTTTTATATCATCAGTTAAAGTCATTACTTCCCAATGTCTGTAGCTGGAGTAGCCATTCAGGAAATCAGTCAGTTCCTTGGAGTTAGACTCGAGAGAGAATCGTCACCATCCGTAATGGTATGCCATCAAGAAGCCCAGACGAATCGCCTCCCCCTCCGCAACACGGGCTGAGACCCTGAGAAGGCTTTTATGTCTACAACAAATGATGAGGCCCACACCCACCCCTCCAGCAGGAAGATGAGCTAAGACAGCCCTATCTACATTTATCTTTATCCACCCCATTCTCGGAGGAGGAGCCCAAATGGATTGGTGGCGAGGCAAGCTATTTAGCAACGGGCAATGACTAGACGTGAGCTCAAACGGAAGATTTTGAATTCTATCAAGAGATTTCATAGGATCAGGAGTAATACCAGAGAAGTTTTTCTCATTTCGAGTCTTCCAAACTATCTAGAGAATGAGGCACAAATGGATGGTTATAAAATATCCATCAGAGGTAAACTGAGGGTGTTGGACCCAATTAAACCACCACGACAAGAAGGAGAGGTCAGGTTGGTCAGGAATACGTAAAGCAAGCTGTGACCCAAACCAAATAGTTCTAGCAAAGGAGCAATCAGGAAAAAGGTGAGTCATGAATTCTTCAGAAGTTTTGCAGAGAGGACACATTACATCCGCATCAATCTGTCTTCTTCTAAGATTTGTTGCGACCGCGAGGGCATTGTGGCAGCCTCTCCACAAGAACATGCGAAACTTGGGTAGGATGGTAATCTTGCAGAGCCTCCGCCAAAGTCCAGGATGCAAACTAGGCCTGTTGGAACTAGTGGAAGTCTGGTGGGCTACTTGCGAAAGAGTCGCTACATGGTAGGCAGAGTTAACTCTAAAGAAGCTAGATTTGGAACGGTGCCAAATCAGCCTATCGGGGGTTTCCTGAACACTCACTAGAATTTTCAAAATTGCCTCAACAGTAGACGAGGGGAAAAGAAGACTGAGCTCTGCTATGTCCCAAATATCTTTAGAATGTTTGATCAAGTGGGATACCTTTAGCACTTGCAGAGAAACACCATTGATAGGAATGAGTTTACAACTTGGAAAAGAAGGTACCCAAGGGTCCTAGCCAGCCAGCACTATATCCCCAGACCCTATCTTCCACCTGATGCCCTGAATAAGAATGTCTCAGCTCGCCAATATGCTTTGCCAAATCCACGATGGGCGATTACCCAATTTTGCTTCCAAGAAAGAGACCTGAGGGAAGTATTTGGCCTTTAGAATTAAAACCCATAGAGAACCTGGTTTGGTAAGAATGTTCCATCCTTGTGTAAGAGAATTAATCCCACATCGACTAAATAGATAAATAGTTGTGGCCTTATATACATGTAAGGCCTCTCCACTCATTGCCAATTGGTTTTGAGTTGGACGCTTTCACATGGTATCAGAGCCCAAAAGGCCCAACGGCCAAATTATGCTCACACTCACGATGACAGACCCAAACAGAAAGGCTGCATGATTGACGATCCAAAAAGAGGCGCACGTGACAGACCTAAAATTAGGGCTGCACGTGAGGGGGCGTGTAAGAGAATTAATCCCACATCGACTAAATAGAGAAATAGTTGTGGCCTTATATACATGTAAGGCCTCTCCACTCATTGCCAATTGGTTTTGAGTTGGACGCTTTCACACCTTGCTGGGCTAATAACCCCAAGTTAAAAGCATTGAGATCTCTCAGACCCAGACCACCCGTCTCTTTCGATTGGCATAACCTTCGCTACCTGATCCAATGAATTTTTTTCTCAAGCTTTTGGCTCCACCAGAATTTTGCTACTGCCGAATTCGTTTCCTTTATCCATTGAATGGGGAGCTTGAAACAACTCATGATATATGAAGGAATGGCCTGGATGACTGGCTTGATAAGAACTTCCTTACCAGTTTGAGAGAAAAGTGAGCCAGTCCAACCTTGCATCCGTTGAAGGATGCGCTGTTTCAAACGATCAAAGCTCATCATTTTGGATTTCCTGAAATTAGAAGGCATGCCTAAATTCCGGTCAGGGATTGCAAGGTTTCAGATATGGAGAATACAGGCTATCAGACGTCTGAACTTTGAGGGGGTGTTGGTGCTGAAAGTGGCGTTGGATTTATTAAAATTTATTGTTTGCTCGGATGCCTTACCGAATTGGATGGGAGTCTGAGCAAGCCAGTGAGGTTCTTCGAGGTTAGCCTTTAAGAAAATGAGGCAATCGTCAGCAAATAGTAGGTGCGAGATTCGAGCGGTTGATCTGGAGAACTGTATACCACTTAATGATGGTTATGTAATCCTTGTTGTAGTAAGCAGGACAATGCCTTTGCACAACAAAGGAAAAGGTAAGGAGATAAAGGGTCGCCTTGGCGGAGCCCCTTTGATGGTGTGATGAAGCCCCGAGGATCACCATTGATGTTAATCACATGCCTTACAGTGCTAACACACTGCTTAATGAGTTGGACCCAACGGCCATAGAAACCCATCTTTTCCAAAAGATCGAACAAGAACACCTATTTTACCCTGTCATAAGCTTTGTTAAGGTCGAGTTTCACCACCATCTTATGCTCCTTGCCCTGCTTAGCAATTTTTAGATGGTGGAAAATCTCATGCGCTATGATTACATTATTAGTAATTTGTCGGCGCCTGGTACAAAGGCCAACTGAGTCGGGTTGATGATGGATGGTAAGACCTCGTGGAACCGGTTTGCTAGAAATTTCGCTATGACCTTGTAAGCAACATTACACAAACTAATAGGCCAATAATGATTCAAGCTCTCGGGGTTAAAATTTTTTGGAATTAAGATAATATGGGTGAAATTTACCTCCTTGAGTAGATAACCTGAATTGAAAAAAGAAGAGACCGCTTCACATAATTCAAGGCCTATGACGTCCTAATGCTTGTGAAAGAAATTGCCCGACATGCCATCCGGGCCAGGGGCCTTAAGAGGACCGACGTCAAAAACAGTCGCCTTGATTTCTTCATCAGTCACGGGTCGGCAAAGGTCGGTGTTCATCTGCTCTAAAATGCGAGGGGAAACCGCTTGGATGACATCCGAGTGTTTTGAGGGCTGTGATGATATATAGAGGCTATCAAAATGGTGAATAACATGTCTCTCGATCTCATCCGCCTTGGTAAGCTAGTCCCCGTTATCATCTTTGATAGTCAGCAGTTTGTTTTGTTGCTGGCGAGTAAGAGTAGATGCATGGAAAAATTGGGTGTTGCAGTCACTAAGGTACAACCAAGAGTCTCGGGATTTTTACCGCCACATGGACTTCGTGTTCAGGAAGGCTTGGTCTAGATTAGAGGTGAGCTCTTGCTGAGCCTGTCTGGCCTGGTCACGGTTTTGAAGCTCAGCTATTTGGCAATTGAGGTGCTTAATTCGGGCTGGGAGTAGCCAAAAATAGTCTTGTTCCCCTGAAAGAGATTGCTCCTTCAACTTGAAATATTCTTACAAAATTGAAACATCTTTGAACCATTGTGGTTATGAGTCTAAGCACACTTGACCACCGCTGAAACATCGGGATGGAAGTTCCACCTCTCCTTATACCGGAATATCATCCTGTTGTGGTGGTGATGATAGTCAGTATAGAGGAGAAGGGGGCAATGATCCGAACCAATAACCGGTAGAATTTTGAGCACAGGGTTTGGAGCCGCAGGCAGCCATTCTGGATTCATTAAAGCTCAGTATAGACGGGCTGCAATGTGGCTATTACTTTCACGTCTGTTAGACCATGTGAAGGGAGGACCTTGGAAAACCAAATTGATAAGTCTGGTTGTAGAGACCATGTCTTGAAAAAACTTCATCTATAAAGGGGAGACAGCATTCCCAACTTTTTACTCCTCAGGATCAAGAATGTCGTTAAAATCCCCCATGCAAAGCCATGGAACAGTTCGCTGGTTACCCATATTAGCAAGGCGATGCCAAAGTCTTCACCTAGCCATATCATCAATCGGACCATATACAAAAGTAAGTAAGCTCCTAAGCCACGAGCTGGTCGGTTAATCGGACTTCAATTATGTTTGCATTCCCTGAAATCACCTAAACTTGGGATGAGTGGGGCCATATCACAGCAAGGCCACTAGAACAGCCCACTGGATCAATAGTGAAAGAGTTCTCCATATGCAACGACTGAGCAACCTTCTTCATTATCTGACATTTTTTCTTTGTCTCCATCAAGAAGAAAATGTTTGGCCGGGATTGGAGGATGATGTCCTTCAACATTCGAACTATTCGAGGTTGGCCTAACCCCTAACAATTTCAGGCAAGGCTTATCATTGCGATGGGGGTGATTGATCCCTGTTAGTCACCCCAGACAGGTTGTGGAGCTCGAGATCATTTGAATCCTTTCTGCTAGTGGTCCCCTACTGTGTAGAACTTCTCAGCAAGGTTCGGAATTTACGCCCTAGTTTAGATCGTTGAAGTTGGTGGTTCTGGGATACGAGATCTGGTGGGGGTGGGCTGAGTAAGGTTTTGGGCTTTGAGGAAGAGGCATAGTTGACAGTATGGTCATAACAGTGGGCCTGGGGTGCTAGGGATTTGGGGTTTGGATAGGATTGGCAAAGGCCTTCTGGTTGGGTAATTTGGTTGGGCTTGGCCTGGATAAACTAGAGGGCCTGTGAAATGTGGGTAGTGAAAAAGGTTTTGGTAGGGTCCATGACTGACTGGTTTGGGTCTGAAAGAAGTGGGCCAAAAAGGTGTAACGACTCCTGGGTGGAGCCCTCAAGTGCCAGGTGTTGAGGTTGATTTGGTGGGGTCTTCAAATCGAGGAAAATCTAATTTTTGATGGGATGGAGGGCTGCAGGAGCTATCAGGCTCTTTTCGATTGAGAGAATGGTGTTTAGGATCAAGGGCTGGGAGTAAATATGGGGAGAGATCCATGGCCAGACATGTTGCAACCTGTTCCAATGGGATGCTATAGTTGTTGGCATGCTCTTTTGGTACTGACTCTTTGACTCCCACTACCCTGTCATTTGTCCCTTTTGTATCTATACGGGTGGATTGAGCCGTTGGCGAGGAAAAAACTTCCATTGTGGCCGGTGAATTAGCGCCGGTCATCTTCTTCATTTCTTCGGGATACTGGGTCCGCTCCAATAGGATGAGTTTCTGCATCAAACCTAGCCGAATATTGTAGGTTGCCTATTTCGAGCTTGGATAGTGAAAGAGTTCGGCTCTCAGCCAAGGTCCGGTGATGTCATTGAGACCATTCCGGCTAGCTGTTCCCTCAAGTTTTACCTTGTCTTTGCATCATGGCCAATCTTCCCACATTCGTAATAGCATGTAGGGAGTCTTTCATATGTTAGTGCAAATGGAGTAGGATGCTTGGATAGGAGTTTGAGAAAAACATACGGTCGTAGAGGTTTAGCGATGTCTATCTGAATTCAGATACAGAGGAGGAATTTAACTCTCCTTGAGATTTTCCTGGGTATGTCTACTTCTGAGAAGACTCCCAAAAGGGCCGCAATCTGGTGGCCAACATCTTCATTTTGGTATTCGGGAGGTATCCCATGCGCTTGAACCCTGTAGTTTAGTGACTAGTATGTTTGGCCTCCATTTCACCATTATCAACGGGTGCCCATTGAAACACCAAGGTTGGGTTTCGAGGACTCTGTTTACTTCCTCCATATTGGAAAATTTGAACAGACATAATTCATTGGCAAGGTCCATCATATGCACCGGTGAGCGGGTGTTCCAGTTCCAGGCACGGATTGTGGTTTTCTTGGCGACTGCCAAGTTGATTGGTCGGTCGGTCGGTGATAAATTTACCAATGATGCTATATTGGTACTCGGAAACACTTTCCTTCAGCATGGACGCCGCTATGGATATGGGTTTGTTTAGATCCTGGATGGATAAACACACTGACAACCGTGGCTAGCGAGTCTGGAGAATCTACTTTTGTGGACTCCATGGCTTTCTCTGTCAGGGGATAAATCTGTGGAGAGAAGTAGGAAATAGGGAGGAAGGATTTAGGTCCAAGAATAGGAGGACTTTAGAGGGATGGGTAGAGGTAAAGGATTAATGAGACGATAGGAGAGCCACTGTCGAACGAGAGCAAGGTTCAGGGAAGTGCTTCACTCGGACTGGGAAGAGGATAGGAATGGCTATTGAGCTAGCTTGACCTTAACATTAAGCATTGCTCATACCCACCAATTTATTGAACCATACACATGGCTCAATTAGATTGTCATAGTCTTAGAGGACTCCATTCCTTGTCCCAGATAACTTTGTTATCTTTCGGCCTGGTTTGAGTTCAGGGATACATTATTGGGTTATTGGCATTTTTTTTTCAATCTCAAGGGTGACCGCTGGTAGCACCAAGTATCATCCTCCCACATACTCTTAACTACTTGTAATTTTTTTCACTATAAATTATAAATTAGTCTAGGGATCCTTCAATTGCATTCAAGGCTCATTGAAAAGTTAGGTCAATATAACTGTGGGCCTTTTAACCACTACACGTCAACTCTGAGAGCATCCCCTATAGGGATGAGATAGGATCATAGCCAATTGCAATTGAATTCAAGATAATTCAATTGCATACATGGTACATGTAGATTGGATGAAGGGAAAAGGGAGGGAAATTCAAAATTTTTATAAAAAAATTCACTACCAATCAACATGTTCCACATATGCAATTGAATTCTCCTAAATTCAATTGCAATTGGCTGTGATCTTGTCTCTATGGGGATGCACACCTCCTCCCACCAGAGCCTTGCCTAGCCCCCATTGCCCAACTACATTTAAAAATTGACTCACATGGACTCCACAATTTGGTTGGCTCATTTCAAAATTTGTACACCAAAGGAAACTTTAAACCATATAAGGAATTTTTCCTCCCTCAAAATTGAACCCCAAGACTTCTCTTTGAGAGGCATAACTTCACGAGTTTGCATGGGTAACACTTAGGGGTGGCTATCGAACCAGGGTGCTTGTGAACTACTCGAGCTCGACTCATTAACAGCTCGAGCTCGTTCTTTTGTTTAGAAAATGAGTCATGCTTGAACCAGGTTTTTGAGCTTGTTTAGTTAATGAGCCAAGCTTGATCACACCCCTACTCGGTTTGTCAAAAACTCGGCTCGTTAAGGGGGTGAGAGATCAGTGATTCAAACCGTGTAATGTGTTCTCCTTCAACAAAATTCTCTCACATCGGTTTGTAACCGAAAATGAGAGGGAGAGTTTGTCTATATAGAGAGATAGTTTTTGTTGCCCAAGGATTGACCCTAGAGGGGGGGGGGGGGGGGGGGGGGGTGAATATGGTCTTGGCTAATTGAAAATTCATCCTAATCCCTTTTGCAAAATTTTAATTAATCTAATGACAAGGGAATGGAAATCTAGTAATTCTAAAATAAATATAACAAAAATAAAGAGAAGAGAGAAAGAGATAAAACACAAGATATGTTTTCGAGGTTCGGCCTTCCAGCTTACGTGACCACCTCAAGCTTTCTCACTCGAGGATTCAACGTGATATACTATTGCACGATCTTCTTATGGGTGAAGATCAAACCTTACACTTGCAAGAGAATCTCCTCTCTTGACTTCCACACAATCTTCTTACGGGTGAAGATCAAACCTTTCACAAAGCTCCCTGCTTCAAGGACGAGAATCTACCAATTCTTGATTTCCAAGTACACTTTATAAAAATTGATTTACAATGAAAAATTTATACTTACACGAGCTGGATGATCTCTTTAACGCTCACTAAAAATCTCCCAAACATTGGAGTTGAATAACTCAAGCTATTCTCTTTTGGGATTCTAGGGTTTTTACTCAAAGAATGGATCAATGAATGATTGAGAGAGTAATAGAATGCTATGAGTGATTAGAGTTCTTGTTTTAGTTCATAAATCATTCCATTTTATAGCCCAAAAAGTTTTATGATCATTGGAGTAGCATTTAATGCAAAACTAGCCGTTAAAAGCTAGCAATTAGAGACTTTAAATGCTCTCCACGACAATATCAGTCGGCGGATTTTGTGGGCCTCCACAAATCAGTCGACTAGTTTTCAACCAGTCAAGTTCAGTAGCTTTTTGACCAAAATCAGTCGACTGGTTTTGAGAACTGGTCGACTAGTTGTATAATTAGTAGACTGATTTTTTATTTTTCACAGAAAACTCCTCTTTAACCAACTTAGATGATATGTATGATTTGATTGGTCAACTACCTTATCTTTGTTAAGATTATTATCATCCAAAATGATGTTCTAGGATCTCAGAATGATATGCAATTATGTTCCAAGGGCTCCTATGACAATTAGTTGACTGGTTTAGAAAACAAGTCAACTAGTTTTCTGTTTTTCATAGAAAACTCCTCTTTAACTAATTTTTAATGATGTAAATGATTTAATTGGTCAACTAACTTGATTTTATCATGTTTTTAACCATTCCATATGATGTCTAAAGACCTTATAAAGATGTGCAACGTTGGTCTTAAGGTTTCTATGGTCAATCTAGGTTATTGAGCTTTCAACCATCAAACTTTGAGGACTTTTTATAAAAGTCCTAAGCACTCTCAAACTAAAACTGTAAAACCTTTAATCTTGGAGAGTCTTCAATCTTCTTCACACTTGATCTTTGATTTGGCTTTATTGATTTCATCTTCATGATTAATCTTCTTCTTAGTTAGTCTTCATCTTTATGTCAAGATTTGTACTTTTGCTTTGGATCTTCAACTTCTTCATGATTTGAGATTTGTCCTTTTTCAAGACTTGGAATGATCTTCAATTTGTTCTAATGGATTTCTTATGACTTGGTAATGAATCCTCTTTATGTTTGGTGTCATTTTCATGCTTTTGCTTTGAATGGTTTGCTAATGCTCTTAGTAGACTGATTTTCACATAAACTCAATAAAGGCATTAGTAACATAAATGACATTAAATTATTGTATTATCATCAAAATTATTAAGGATACCTATGGTTGTAACCTATAGGCTAACAGTTTCAATCGTGTAACCACATCGGTTACAAAGTGAAAGTGAGGGAGAATTTGCCTATAGAGAGAGAGTTTCAAAAAGCTGTAAAGCAAGAACGAGAGAGGGAAAAATTGTGAAGAAATAATGAAATAGGGAGTTTTAAAAAATTTATAAAATGTTGGCTTTGTCAAGCTGGCTGGATGCTTAGTCTTCACGAGCCGAGCTCGAGTTTATGTCATTTTTAACAAGCCAAGTTTGAACCAAGGGTTTAAAGTAGGGCTAAACATTAGGCTGGGCAAGCCTGCGATCCGCACAACCCAGACCAACGAAGTAGGGCGGGATGGACTAAGGTCTCATGGATTTGGGCTGGGTTTGGGTTCTATCTTCATTAATTTTTTTGGTTTGGGTAAACCTTAGCAAAGCGCGGCTAACCCAGTACAACCCAAAATATAACAATTTTTTTCTTATACCCAAACTGCTCCACATAATGAAACTCTTAGTCAATCAATCTTGCATCCAAAACCCAAGAGCTGGGTTTCAACTTCAATATTTCTACTTCCATTGTTTCTCTATCTCTTTGATTCCAACAATTGAATCTACTCTCCTTACTTGGTTTGACAATTGAATTATACTCTCTCTCTCTCTTTTGCTACATCTTCAGTTTCTACAAGTAAAGATGGACTAATAGAGTTACTGTGTTAGAGATTATCAAGCGAAACCTTATTTCTTCTCACCTACAGAAGCCGAATTTCAGATTTGATTTCTTGTTTAATTTTCATTATATGTTTTAGGGTAGGGATACCAAGTTCGCTACATGCTATAGCGAACTGCGAACTGAGCAAACCCAAACTAGTTCGTGGTTCGGTTCGAATTGGTTCGTGGAATTGAGCGAACCACATAGTGGTTTCAAAACAATCTTGGTTTGTCAAATTTTGTATTCAAATTCAACGATAATTTTCTTTAGGTTCGACAAATTTGCAAACTGACGAACCAGGTAACATTGTTTTAGGGTACAGTATCATTGCATTACAAATATAAATTTGAATAATGAGTTGAGTATGGGCTGGCCCGAACCCACCCAAACTTAAAATATCATACATGGGCTGGGTTTGGGCTTCATGTATTGAAATGAGTTTGAGTTTGGGTTGAGTTAGGCATGAGAATAAATAAGGCAGCCTGAGCCCAAACTGGCTTCAACCCAAGCCCAACCTGCCCATTACACACCCCTAGTTTAAAGCTTGAGTCGAGTTTGAGCCAACCTTGAACATATGCATATTGTAATGAGCCAAGCTTGAACACCCCCTACTTGGCTCGATAACACCCCTACTAACATCACACATTGTTTGTGCCTTAAAAACATGGGACCTACCTTTTGTTGATATGAGGTATACCTCTATTGATTGTGGGGCCCACATTTCTAATATACAAACGGGCAATAATGCAATTGCCCACCCGAACCCATATATCCACCATCATAGTAAGAAGGTAGGTGTAGTTTGTTCATAATTATTAACTTACCATCTTTCTTTTCTCTTATTACAACTAATTGCTTCTGTAACGCCCCAAAATACCCCCTAGGAGTTAGGTTACTTTGGCGACGTGACTTAACCTGAAATCAAACCTGCAAAGAGTATACAAGGCAAGCTAAACAGTGAACTAAAATTTTCTTTAACATAAAGGTAATTCCAAGTGTTTACATAAACGAACGACTGAATAAAATACAATAATACAGATGTACAAATGCTTGAATTACCAATTCAAGCCTACATGAAAATCCCCCCAAGAGTAAATCCCAAAATACATGTCTCTCTAACTCAACCCCACCATAGTACCACATATCCAAGCCCCCAATGTCTGGTGACAATTCCAAACAAGCTCCTACTCTCTCTGATAACCTCGATCCACGGACCCAGAATGCATACAACATATATTGTACCTGCTGACATAAAAGTACGGCTGAGCATGAAATACTCAGCAAATACAAGCTCCTAGCTAACCATAGTAATAACGAGTAAATAACATATACAAGTGATGGAATAGTACACATCATAATTATTTAAAGCAACATAATACATAAACATTTACCAAATCATAATTTTCATGAAGTCCAAACCATTGTCTATGAATCATGTGAGTCCTTATGAGTTTTCCTTTCTATATTTCTTATGAGCCAGAGGTTCCTCGACCTCCTTGACAATTCGTTACTTTTCTTATGAGCCAGAGGTTACTCGACCTCCTTGACAATTCATTTCTTTTCTTATGAGCCAGAGGTTAGCACCTGCATATCCCTGGGCTACCAACCTCCTTGACAGTACAATATATTTCTTATGAGCCAGGGGTTAGCACCTGCATATCCTTGGGCTACCAACCCCCTTGACAATACAATACATTTCTTATGAGCCAGAGGTTAGCACCCGCAAAATCCTGGGCTACCAACCTCCTTGATAGTTCCATATCTTTCTTATGAGCCAGGGGTTAGCACCCGCACAATCCTGGGCTACCAACCCTCTTGACAGTTCAACATATTTCTTATGAGCCAGAGGTTAGCACCCGCACATCCCTGGGCTACCAGCCTCTTGACAGTCCAATACTTTACTTATGAGCCAGAGGTTAGCACCCTTAACCGGGGCTACCAACCTCCTTGACATTTCATTTATCAAACTTATGCATGTGAGGTCTTACTTACTTTCCTTACATTTACCTGTACTCGTTTCACTTCTTAATGCTCATTTAAAAACCTTAGTTCATTCACATATCCGTGCTTGTGTGTAGCAAGTTGTGGAAATCATAGTGACATATTCATGCATGCATAACAATTGGTGATATCATGGTGATATAATGATAAACATCATATAGTATTACTATAATCCCAATAAGCATGTGAGTTTTCCAGGAACATGTATAACATTTCATTCAAGTTTCCCAATTGGGGAGAAACCCCTAAATCATATTTTCATTGTCTTAATTTAGTCCTCATTCATGCATTTCATCAAATATGTGATATGCAATAATTTTTTTAACCTTTAACTTGTATATTTAAATCAAGCATTTCATCAAACATGTAGTGTATGTGCATTATGGATACATTGTCCTTCCACCCTTTTCATCACACAATAATCATCACCTCTACATGGCATCCAAGCACCTCTACCATCCACATCTCATACATCCACAACCATTTAATTCATCTTGTTCATTTAGGGCATTTTATACATTATTAAGAAGAGGGAATATATACAAGATCACACACATGCTTAAAGGAAAACCTAGGTTATCACTAAGCTTAACTAGGAAGGGTGTACTAACCTTGAAAAGGGGAAGAAAACCCTTGAAAAATACCATGGAAGATGCTGCCGAGCTTGGAGAACGTGCTCCTCACGTGCTTGAGCCGTAAATTGAGAGATCCAAGCTTTTGGGATGCTCTAGGGTTTCAAAACCCTTGATCTTTCTCCACTTGATGCCCTAGGAGAAAAACCCTTCTCTCCTCTCTCACTCCCTCTCAAAATATGGCTAAGGGTGTTTATGAACACCCTTGGCTTGAGCCAACCCTTAAAAATAAGGGTGTAGTGGCAAAATGATCAAAAAACCCCTAAAAAAATTTATGCAAAACGCGTAGAACCAATAGATGACCGATAAATGACCGATCGATCGGTAGTGGACCGTTTGATCGGTGCTTATGACTGATCTACAGGTAGTGGACCGATCTCTTGGTATTGACTAGTATTGCAGAACACACATCAGTATTTTGGCCATAACTTTTGACTCGGAGCTCCGATTTTGACGATTCAACTTGCGTTGGATTCTTCTTTCGAAGAGGAACAACTTTCACGTTTGAAAAATTCTAATTTTGCTTTATTCATAGACTAAAATGCCCCTAAAGCTGACTGGTCTGCAATGGGTTGCGACAGCCCAGATTTGCAGCCAACCCGATCTTGGAAATCCCACTTTTGACTCGACCCCAACTCAAAATCAGGGAAAGTGATCAACATGAAACTTGAAGAGGGTTCTAGTACCTTTCCAAAAATTCAGTAATCACTCGATTCTGAACAACGATGACTAAACTAGAACCCTTTAAAGTTGAAGCAAATGCCGAGACATACCTTTTCAACACCTAGAGCACCTCGAGTGTTTTCACACTCTTTTCTCTTGTGTCCAACACCCTGCTGATACCTCATAAATCATGATCCATAAGTATTTAACCCACCTCAATGATCATTAAATTCACACCGACATGCATGAGAGACTCCGGCCTCTCGATGCCTCATGCACTAGCACTATTCACCAACAACCCATTGAAACACTTAGGGTATTTGTACCCTTGATTTCACCCACTTAGAGTATCTTCACACTCTCTTTTTACAACTCAAACCATGTACCTAAAACCCTCAATTGACTAATCATAATATCAAGAACACAATGGGAGGCCTTAGGCCTTCACACATATCATACAAGGGCACCTTTCACTGGCACTATTCATAGTATAGTGAACTTGAATTTCCGGGGTTCTACAGCTTCATCTTTCTCCATACATGTTTCCAATGGGCAAGGTAGGGGTCTGATAAAATCTTTCTCTTACCTATTTATGATTTCTTACTTGCTTTACATTTTACCTTATAGGATAGGGTAAAATTTTTCATTATCTATACCCTCCAAGATTTTCAATTACTTATTAGGTAACTGATCGGCGCTAATTGTGACACATTTATGCACCTCAAATTACATGTGTTAGTTTCTTAGAGTTCTCTTTTGAAGTATGATACGGTATGTGGTTGTCTTTGTCTATGACAGGACCATGAGAGGAATACAAGATAAAAATTGAAGAAACAGCAGATGAAAAGCCTCGGAAAGAACCTCATTCAGAGGAAAGAAATAAGAGAACAAAGAAAACAAGCGACGATCGATCGCCAACTACAGGACAATCGATCGTAGGACAGAACAGTGACGATCGATCGTAGCACCTTGACGATCGGTCGATCGTCCACTAACCTGTAGCCAAGGAAGAAATCCCTGGAATGGACGATCGATCTTCATCAGCATTTTTGAGCCTTGTAAACAGTGCCCAAAAGCTGAAGTGTTGCCCCTTTGGGAGTTTCTAAAAGTGGAATTTAGTAACAAAGAATGGTTCTCTATAAAAGGAAAGCTACTAACCCTAAAAGGGTTCTGAATTTTGGAGATTTGAAGAGAAAGGCTCTGGAGATCTGTGAAGGTTGGAGGATGGATCATTGGAGTTCTTTGTGTTCTTCATTGAATGCGGTGTTCCTTCTTCTTCTTATGAACTAATCTATTTTTCTAGGGTTCAGATAAAACCCTAGCCAAGTAATTGTATCTTTTATGTTTTATTTAGATTTTTTTTCTTATATAAACAATGATTGCACAATGAGAGGGTTGTTCTTCAACCAATTATTCGAGTTTAGACTCAGTTTCAATATGATCTTATCATTGTCTTAGGTTTTATTGTGTTGAGATTGAATTCATTCATATCTTCTTTCTGTGATTGTTGGTATGAATTTTATGCAATTATTTTTTTTACTGTCGATGAATTAAATTATAGGATGTTCTATGCCTAGGGAAGACGAGTGATGTCACAACCCTGGTTTAGTGTGTATCGCTCGTGCTAGCCAAAGATAAAATATGCCTAGAGTTTGATCCCTCGAATCATTCTTGTTTTGATGAGTTGAGATTTGTAGTTGATCTCATCCCTATTGTTTATGCTTGGAAAACCTGAATAAATACTTGTGGATTTAATTATGAGGCTAGTGGTAGATTCGAATGCCCTAGATCTTTTCTCACCGATATATAACCAAAAGATCTTAGTCTAATTAGGATTAATAAAATCTGATAGTTTAATTAGGTTAAAATAAATCAAATAAATTAATCTTGTTATCCATTGACTTTGAATTAATATGGAGAAAAAAGCAACGAAACCAGCACAATCCTCTGTGGTTGGACACCCCATACTAGTCGCTATTCCACGAAATTGTAGCTATATGAGGTTTAATAAATTGATGATAAATTTTTGGCGCCTTTTTCGGGGATTGCTAGAACGGTTTAGTTGCTTGATTTAAAATATTAAGTTCGTGTTAATCTTATTTGAAAAACAAAAGATTTTTACAAATCTCTAAATTTTGTGTTGCAGGAACCAAATTGCTCAGATAAAAAATAGTGCTCTACTAAAATTTTTTAACAGGAAAGTTGTTGTTTTGCAAAGACAAAAGCTACCCTATTGTCCAATTTCCGAAAACATTGTATGTATTTTCTCATCTGGAGTTAATTATTTTTCAAATTAGTGTTTGTCAAACATAGAGGTTGCCTCTAAGGTGTATGCACGGTAAACGGTCTTGTAAACTAGAGTTAATCCCTATAAATTCAGAGTTAGAGCGTACCGCTAGATTTCTCAGGGCTTGGGCCCAATTTTACTCAAACCTAGAGATTACTCATTTCTCTGCCATGACAGAAGAAAAATATCCAAACAAATCCTCGAGGGAATATTTTATTTCCTCCACCTACTCCTCACCATCCTGCATCAGACTGTCAGACACCACAACAATCCACTATGAGATCAAGCCCAGTACAATTCAAATGTTATCATCTTACCACGAGCTTAAAAATGAGGACCTATATAAGCATCTAGATAAATTCAATGAGATCTACACCACCTTTAGGTTGCAGAATTTTTCAAATGATGCCCTTCGGTTGTGCCTCTTCCCATTCTCCTTGAAATACAAAGTCAAGCATTGGCTTAATTGTTTAGAGGCCGACACCATCCATTCTTGGACTCAACTGCTATAGGAATTCTTAACAAAAAATTTCCCATAGGCAAAACAAATCAAATGAGGAGAACCATCACGAGTTTCTCTCAAATCGATGGTGAGCTATTCCATGAGATGTGAGAGAGATACAAATAACTTCTTCATAAATGTCCCCACCACCAAATTCCTAAATGACAACTTGTCCAATCATTCTATGATGGACTACCCCAATGCAACCGGCAGATGGTTGATATCCCTTGTGGAGGACATTTATGATGAAAAGTGAAATTCAAGAATGAGAATTATTCAAAAATCTGAGTGAAACTTCTCAACACCATGCCTACAACAGCCGTTCTGAGAGACAACCCTCCACCTCCAATCCTAAGAGAGACATTTATGAAGTGAACACTTCTATTGATGTCACATCAAAAGTGGATGAGTTGTCTCGCAAGTTAGACCAACTCATGGTTACAGGGCCAGCTTCCTATAGACCTCCTCATCTTCCGCCCAATCCTAATGAGGTATGTGCTCTATGTTCCAGGTCTGCACATTACATCCATGCCTGTCCTTCAGCTGCCCAATTTCCAAAATATGTTCAAGAGTAATCTAATGCTACCTACACTCGCCCGTGTAATGATCTATATTCCCCAAGCTCAAGGGAACACTTTTCCCTAAGCTCAAGGAAACTCCTTCTCCCAGCCTCAAGGGCTGAATGTTCGACCTTTTCAAAATCAGCCCAACTACCATTCTCCCCAACAACAACAATTCCAACACTCTACTCCCCCTCAAAGGATCTCATCTTTCGAGGAGAAAATATTGAATGCTCTAAAAGGGTTGGAGGCCAACACAACACCTAACACCCAACTGCGACACTCTCATTCTCAATCTATCCAGAGGCTTAAGTCTCAAGTAAGACAATTAACTAATGCTATATACAAGAGAGAGGAAGGGAAGCTCCCAAGCCAACCAGTGAGCAACCTTAGGTGTGTTAACATGGTTGACGATGCTCAACACAATGAAACTTATCGTGAGCATGTTCTTGTCATTACCACCCTAAGGAGTGAGAAGGTAGTTGATAACCACATTAGGAAGAAGAAGGGTGAAGAAGAAGAGGTCATGGTGAAACTAACAAAATCCAAAGGAGAGGGGGTGCGTGTCTCTGAGAAGGACCAAGGTCTTTCCCCATCTATATCTAATCACACCCCCCCAACAGCTTATATGCCTAAAGCTCCTTACCCTCAGTGCTTAAAATATTTCACTCCTTTTTGACAAAAAGGGATCAAAAGTGGACAGTATGATGGAGGCCTTTAAACAAGTCAAAATCAACCTTCCACTCATAGATGCCATTAAGCAAGTCCTGACTTATGCTAAGTTTCTTAAGGACCTATGCACTCAAAAGCGTAAGTCTCGGACTCATGTGTCCAAGAAGGTCCTTATCACCGAGTAAGTGAGTTCCATTATCCAACACAACACTCCCAAATTCAAGGATTCCGGTGCTCCCACCATCTCATGTGTTATTGGAGACTACTCCATAAATCGAGCACTCCTGGATTTAGGAGCGAGTATTAATTTGTTACCCTTCTCGGTGTATAAAAAACTAGGCTTAGGAGAGCTTCAACCCACATCCGTCATGTTGTAATTGGTGGATAGATCTATAAAAAAGCCTCACGGGGTGATTGAAGATGTTTTGATTAAAGTCGACAAATTTTACTTTTCAGTCGACTTTCTTGTCCCTGACATGAAACCCGTGCATAATTCAAAAATCCAAATTCCAGTCATCCTTGGTCGTTCTTTCTTGGCAACGGCCAATGCTAGTATAAATTGTAGGACCAAGGTAATGGATGTGTCATTTGGTAACATGAAAGTTCGGCTGAAATTCACCACACCCGAACAACAACATAAGGGAGATGAGTGCTTTATGGTGAATATGAGTGATGAAATAGTTGAGGAGACCCCTCTTTATGCCTTAACTAAGAATGCCTTAGAGGCATCCCTCGCTCATCTCAAACCCCCGGACCCCAATGAAGAAAAACCCAAAGAGGATACCAATTATTTGCTACCTTATATCAATCTCAAGGGCTTTCAGTCAGAGAAGCATAAAGTGAGAATTATATGTGCGTGCTTGTTCAACCTTTTTTCCTATAAGCGCAGGTTATGCAAGTTATATTATACACCTGCGACCTTTCAAAGGTCTATGGTCTTCAAATTTTTTGACGTGGATAGGCGTGTACTCAAGAGTCAGGCCCAACGGTTTTACACTTTATGTTAAAGGTATTATGAATGGGAAGATGATCAAATTCATTGAGTGGTTGAACCCCGTCTAGTAAGACGGTTGAGAGTTGTACTGCGTCCGGCTGAAGACAATAAACTTAGCGCTTGTTGGGAGGCAACCTAATATTTTTGTAGACTTACTTGAGTCTAAGTTTTGGGTGGTTCTCCACCCCCCACAGTTATTCAGTTTTTAAAAAAATGTGCTCCCTGCTGTACTTAGGATATCTTCTTCTACATTGATCTATCTATTGACTCCAATATCTTATATGTGCGTGCGAGATTCTCTTGTTCCACCCTGCAAAGTATGGTTTCAATGAAGTTTGGAGTGATCTCTGCTTGATAACTCTTTAATCTTCTTCCTCCTTCATCTTTCTTTAATAGATTGCCCTCACCTGTTAGGTATTATTATTCCCTCTTACTTGTTCTTTAATTCTTTTTACATTGAGGATAATGTAATTTTTAAGTTTGGGGTTTGGGAAATAATTGTCATTATTTGCTGACTAGGCGTCCATGCAAGAGGGTAGGACATGCAAACAAATAAAATTGAGAAAATTGATCTATTTCTGAATCTGGATCAAATTGTGATAAATATGTTATAATCCACTCATTATTGATTGACTTACTTTAAGAACACATGATTCCAAATAGTTGCAATTCTTATTCATAATTGAACTATGCATGCTGAAATTTATAAAGTTATAAGTCACTCTAAGAATTTGCACGAGCACTCTTACATATTGTCTTGTGGGGTTTGAAATTGAAATAATCAATTGATGTTTTTTATACCCATGAAGAAGTTAGGTGACCTAGAAATTGAACACCACTCTTGGTTAAATTGAAAAAAAAATTAATGACACAAATGATTACCCGACTATGTTTACACTTAGTAATTGGGCCTCCTGCCTCACTAAGCAGAGAGTGTTCGCGTCAAACCATGTAAACTTACGATGGATAAAGAATCATAAGAAAATTAGAATCTTCACTAGTTATTATTTATTCTTTGAACCAAACTCCTACCTAGTAATCGGGTCTCCTGCTTCACTAAGTAGAGATGTTCGGGTCAAACAGTGGAGGTTTGGAACAAATATCTATCATAGAGTGACTAGTCTAAGTTTGGAGCCTATTTGACTCAAGTTAATAAGCCCTAGGGGTGTCTTAACACCTGGTGTCGTAAGACCTTCTGGTTTGGGAGTCACTAGCCTAACACTTGCTACAAGTGTTGTCTAGAAAGCTTAATGAACTTAGACTCTGCACAGCCCACTCATGTAATAAAAAGAAAGAAAAGTGTCAAGAAAAGCCTTGGGTCGGTGTTTAAATTGATGAAAAATTTGATAACGGAAGGGGTGATAGAACAACTTTTGAAAGAAAAGGTTGAGATGACATATTCAATTGATAGCCACACTACAATCAAAGGAGACCAATGACCAATTTTTAATAAGCATAAATGTTCAAAATTGTGGAAGATTGTGTGAAATTGAGAATACAGAGAGTCAAGAATAAAGCCGATTAATAATGAGAGAATTATGTTGTGTGTATCATGATCTTATGATTTAAGAAATGTGTATCATGTAATCTTTTAGTCATTGCATGTTATATTTGAGCATATGTGCAGAGTTGCAGGGGAATACTGATGTTTGTGAGTATTGTCACTGGTAAACCCTCACGAGATTTCACTCGTCTTCTAGGGCCACTTAGGGGTTTAAAAGGCTTGTTGCATATTCCAAATACAACCGGAGATCCCACGAAAGGGGATATAGCTTAGTTTAATTTCTTTTTGATTATTTGTATCTATTGCTCAAGGACTAGCAATATGTAAGTTTGGGGTTGTGATCGGCGCTAATTGTGACACATTATGCACCTCAAATTACATGTGTTAGTTCTTTAGAGTTCTCTTTTGAAGCATGATATGATATTTGACTATCTTTGTCTATGACAAGACCATACAAGGAATTCAAGATAAAAATCAAAGAAACAACATATGAAAAGCATCAGAAAAAACCTCATTCAGGAGAAAATAGAAGAAAGAAAGAAGAGAAGAAAGAAAACAGCGACGATCAATCGCCAACTACAGGACGATCAATCGCAAGATGGAACAATGACGATCGATCGTAGCACCTTGACAATTGATCGTCCACTAACCCTTGGCCAAGGAAGAAATCCCTGAAATGGACGATTGATCATCCTTGTAAGGCGATCGATTGTCATCGGTGTTTTTGAGCCTCGTAAACAGTGAGCAAAAGCTGAAGTGTTGCTTCTTTGGGAGTTTCTAAAAGTAGAATTTAGCAACAAAGAAGGGTTCTCTATAAAAAAGGAAAGCTACTAACCCTAAAATGGTTATGAATTTTGGAGATTTGAAGAGAAAGGCTCTGGAGATCTATGAAGGTTAGAGGATGAATCATTCCAATTCTTCGTGTTCTTCATCGAAAGCGGTGTTCCTTGTTCTTGCTATGAACTAATCTATTTTCTAGGGTTTAGATAAAACCCTAGCCAAGTAATTGTATCTCTTGTGTTTTATTTAGGTTTTCTTTCTTGTATAAACAATGATTGCATAATGAGAGGGTAGTTCGTCAACCAATTATTCGAGTTTAGACTCAATTTCAATATGATCTTATCCTTGTCTTAGGTTTTATTGTGCTGAGATTGAATTCATTCATATCTTCTTTCTGTGATTGTTGGTATGAATTTTATGCAATTATTTTTTTTACTGTCGAGGAATTAAATTATAAGATATTCTATGCCTACGGAAGACGAGTGATGTCACAACCCTAGTTTAGTGTGTATCATTCGTGCTAACCAAAGATAGGATATTCCCAGAGTTTGATCCCTCGAGTTATTCTTGTTTTGATGAGTTGAGACTTGCAGTTGATCTCATCCCTATTGTTTATGCTTGAGAAACCTAAATAAATACATGTGGATTTAATTAAGAGGCTAGTGGTGGATTCGAACGCCCTAGATCTTTTCTCACTGATATATAACCAAAAGATCTTAGTTTATTAGGATTAATAAAATCTGATAGTTTAATTAGGTTAAAATAAATCAAATCAATCAATCTTATTACCCATTGACTTTGAATTAATCTGGAGAAAAAGGCAACGAAACCAGTGCAATCTTCTGTGGTTCAACACCCCATACTAGTTACTATTCTACGAATTGTAGCTATTACGAGGTTTGATAAATTGATGATCAGTAACCAAGTAATTTGGAAAAATAATCACCTCAATTTAGCCTATTTAAAGCAATATACTATTGGGTAATTGAGTATATAGTGGGTGCTTGTGTAAAATTTAATAGTGAGTGCTTGAGTATACCTATATATATATATATATATATATATAACATAATTTGATTAAATTTTACCCAACCACCCACTATATACTCAATTACCCAATAATATATAGTTTAAATAGGCTAAATTGAGGGAGAGTTAGGGATTCGGAAATTGATGGATGTGAATTCCTTCCGTATGAAAATGGGGTGGAAAATCATCTCTGAAAAGGGTCTTTGGTGCAGCAATTTCAGAATAAATTACATGAAAAATAATCAGCCTTGGATGATAGACATTTATTTGAAGGGGCCAATAAATTGGAAAGATATTGGCTCTTGGATAAAAAGAACGATGCTGAATTGTAAATGGTTAATTGGAAATGGAGAGAATACCAATCTTTGGTTTGATATTTGGTTTGATGAGATTCCTTTAATTGACTATGTTGTTGAGTGTCCCCTTCATTTTCCCATTATAAAAGATAGCTGCATTGAGTGTTTATGGAGATTTGATGGTATAAACCTTCTTCCTAGAGACATGCAAACAAGCTCTTATTCAAAGACCTATTGTGATATCTAATCATGAAGATACGATTATTTGGAAAAAAGAAAGTTCGGGGAGATTCTCAACGAAATCTTGCTGGGAGAATGTTCGGGAAGTGTTTTCAAAAGTTCGATGGGTTATTATATCTAGAATGATTCCATGCCATCGAAAATTTCTATTTTCATATGGAAGATTTTCACAATGCTGTTCCAGTTGACATGAACATTCAAGCAAAATCTATCTCCTTAGATAGCAAATGTGAATGTTGTCAAAGAGCTAATAGGAAATCATTATCCCACCTTTTTTTGTCAAGGAGAGCTAGCGACTAACATTTGGAAGAGATTGGGTCAGGCCTTGAACATTCATTACTGTGATGAAGATACAATCCAAACAAGGTTGATGAGGGTTTTTCAGTATAAAAATTCAGGGTCGGTTATCAGTTTTCTATGTAATGTTTTACCAGTCTTTGTGTGTTGGGAGATATGGCTTTTTCGAAATTCCTCTCAGTATGATAATTATAAAAGGCCCTTCAAGGTTACATGGAGTAGAGTGATGGATTGGGTTATTGGAGTTGCTAAAGTATGGAAGTAAGTTTAGTAGCAATTTCAGTTGTAGGGACGAAGAGTTGTGCTCTTACTTCGGTCTCCAAATTTCTCTTGCTAGGATTAAAAGGCCTATTTCTACTAAGTGGTTGTCCCTTCTCCAGGTTGGTTTAAATTGAACACACATGGCGCTGCGATCATTAATCCGGGAGTAGTGGTGGAGGTGGAGTTATTCACGATGCTAATGGTAAGCTAGTATTGGCTTTCTACGAGCATTATGGTATTAAATCTAATACTGTAGCTGAAATTAGGGTTGTCCATGATGGTTGTGTTTTTTTGTGAAAGACTAGGACTCTCTAATATTATTGTGAAAAGTGATTCCAAGATTATTATAGATGTTATCAATGGGGTGATAGAACCTCCGTGGAAAACGTGGTATTGGTGGAAGAAATAGGAATTCTGAAAGAGAAGTGCAACATGGTATTCCATCATTTCTATAGAGAAAACAACCAATCAGCTGTCTGTCCAAAGAAGTCTGTAAGAATCTTGATAGCAAAGTTTTCAGAGAATTTTGTGACATTCCTTTGACTATTAAAGACATCCTTCGAATCGACAGATCTACACTCTTTAATGTTAGATGTTAAATACGGTTTGTTGAGTAGGGGTTTTGGTTTTATGTCCCCCCCTTGATTTGTATTGTGGTTTTTGATATTAATAAACTGATAGGGGTCCGCCAAACACTCACCTCCACTGGGTGTTTAAAAAAAAAGAATCTTAAGTTTTATGTATATTTTATTAATTTATAAGGTCCTCAGTGAATTTAGGACTAATTAACGAACAATGGTGCTTGCGAACTGCTCAAGTTCAGCTTGTTAGAAGCTCATTTATGTTAATTTAATTTATTAAATAAACCAAGTTGTAACATTGTAAGCACCCAATTTTTACACCCCATAACCCTAGGTTAACCCCAGTTAAACCATAGGCAAACCCTAGGTCAACCCTGAGTAAACCCTAGTTAAACCATAGGTCAAACCATAGGTAAAACCCTAGATCAAAACCCTAAACCCTAAGACAAACCATAGGTCAAACCCTAGGTCAAAACCCTATACCCTAGGACAAACCCTAGTCAACCTTAGGTCAAACCCTAGGTCAAACCTTTAACCCTAGCTAGCCCTAGCCTAGACCTAAGCCGTGGGCCCATGTCCCACAAAGGATCAAAGCCAAGGTCCCTAAGGCCTAAACCCTTGGCCAACCATGGCCTAGGCCCAAGCGGGGCCCAAAATTTCAAGCCCCAGAGGCCGTACTGCTTGCAAGCAGGGTCAAGCCCTTTTTTAGTAAAATCCAGGGATGGCGGTAAATGATCTACCGCCATTGTCTTTTTCCTCTTCAAGGGTAATGGCGGTATTAGCTTTACCGCCATTCCCTGATTTTGCGTGTTGCAGCTCACTTGCTCCCCCCCAATGCTCAGGCACGCCTCTGATGCCTCCAAACCCCTCCTGCAACCTCCGCCTACCCTAGTACTAATCCCCATTAGGTCCTTAGTCCATTCTCCTATAAATTTCAAGCTTCCCCACTTGGAAAACTCCATCCCAAATTCTGCCAAGAAGTTCCTGCTGCCCTTGAGTCCTAGCCCCCCCTTGGGAGCACCAGAAGCTTCAGGGATCATCCTAGGCCCTCTCCTAGCCGTGCACCACCACCACCGTATACCACCACCATCGGAGCCACCATCACCCCTACTGTTGAAGCATTGCAGCTGGGTCGGGCCTCCCCCTATCCTTGTTCTTTTCTGTGATTATCATGTGAACCCCTGGTCTTATTCTAAGAGACTTTGTTTAGTTTTTTTACTGAGAACCCCATTGGGGGGTGACCTTGCCTTTATCTTAGGCACGGGAGCCCCCTCAAGTGAAAAAGCTCACCTCCAGGCATCCCCTTAAGCTTCTGGGGGACCTTCAGCTCATGAGGGATCCCCTGGAAGCAGTGTGGTGCAGCACCAGGGGGGCACATTCCAAGTTCTAGAAAATTTCCAGAATGGTGGTAAACACAGTACCGCCATTCTGGACCCTTTCCTTTCCAGTAGCTGTAGACCCCAATTGGTTGAGCCTTGGTCCATTCTAGGTCCTGGACTTAAGTCCCTAGGACCTCCATCTGCCTACCCTGGTCCTTCCAGACCCCCTAGGTTAGCTTAACTATGGTTAAAATAAACAAATTTGGAATCTATCCAAAATGTCGGTAAACAATTACCAACATTCTGGGTTTTCTGGTTTTCAATGTAACAGGCCACTGTGAGCTCAACCCAGGCCAGGCCCAGGACTTGTGAAATGTCCCCTGAAATATCCTTATGGGTCCAGGATCCCTCGAGCATCGTCCCTACCATCCTCTTTTGGCTACAAAGCCACTATTGCAAAAACAGCAATAGTGGCGGTAGTTATTCTACCGCCAATCTCATTTTGCACAGCAATGAGATTAACGGTAATAATTCTACCGCCAATCTCGCTGTTCATTTAACAGTGGCCTTGCATAGGGCCTAGACTAGGTAGGAGACCATTCTAGGTCCTGCCATACTACATGGGCCCACCTCAGATCGGACTAGACTCTTAACTGGGGTTAAACTTAATCCCGATTAACTTTTAACCATGGTTAGACCAATCTAACCTTTGAAAAATATGGAAAAATCCCAAAAACATCTAAAAAATGTAAAATCCCAAAAAGATGTGATCTTGGCCCTTAAACCATGGTTAGCATCCCTAACCATGGTTAACTCACCCCTTAACCCCAGTTAAGAACTTTTAGCCTACCGAGCTAACCCTTGGCCTACCGGGTCAAAACCTTAACCTATCGGGCTAACCCTTGGCCTCTGGGTCCTAACCATGCACTTGACCAACCCGGTCAACCATCGCTAGCCCCCGGGCTAGACCCTTAGTCACTCCGGTGTACAAATACTCCCCTTAGCCTTGACACGGGCTCATGTGTCAGAACTACGCTCGGTCTGATCTCACACCACGTGAGTACGTAGGCAACCGAACACAGGTTCGACCCTAGTTAGTTTTTCCTTTTTTGGATTAGTATAATCTAAAAAACTAAGACATTTGAATAAAATTTGACATTAATTTGGTTTATACGTAGGGAGTAGGTAACCATTGCAAAATGGGGGTCTCAGGGTGTCTAACATTTTCCCTGGGACTTAATCGAACCTTTACCTAGAACTCTAATACAGACTATAAGACCTTATCCATAATCCTAGAACATATCCATTAGAATAAATAGGTGATGACTCTTAATCTTAATCTCAAACCTTGTGGGTAGCAAAATCCGTGCTCACAAACATAATTTTCAAGTTCGATTAATAAACGATCCGAGCTCAAGGCACACATGTGCTAGGCTCGATATATACTTGACTTGTTAGTCGTTAGATGGTCATGTTTAATAGTTATTGTGTTAAGAGAACATGTATGTAAAATGATAAGTTTCTTCCATGCTTGTCTTCTCATAATTTTTTTCCTTTTTTTATTTAGGTTAATTAAAATATTCTTTTAGCTTTATACCAATCAATGATTTCTCACATGAGAGAAATATTCTCATCTTCGTCTATATGTGTGTGTGTGAAAAGATAAGCATTTTAATCATTTCTAATATTTATCTTTTCATAGCCATCTCCACCTTTCAATGTTTGTTTTTCCAAAAAAAATCATGTACATTTTTCACATGAGAGAAATGGAAGACATTTTTGTAATATTCTAAAGCCGAGCCAATTAACTCGAGTCTATGAAAATTTTGACAAGCTGAACTTGAACAAAAGTTTTGAAGCACAACTCAAGTTCGAGCCAAGTTTGAACATATATATAATGTCTTAAGCTGAACCCGAACACCATACGACTAGGCTCCAAATCACCTCCTACTCATTATTGACAGTCAAATGAGGTGTTTTGCTAGCAGAACCTGAACACCATATAATGAGGTGATTGATAATGTTTCTAGTAAACTTTTAATGTCAAATATAATAATGTTTCTATCCTTAATTTCTACACAGATCTCCTTGCAATATGATGATCCTTAATAGGATAATCATCGCATGTTTTCTGCTTTCCCTCACCTATATGCACCCTTAGGGCATGGCATAGAAAGAGGTAGTTGGCTGTTTGTCGTTACACTCTCAAGGCTAGCTGAAATGGGAGTCAGTGGCCACTATTTTCTTCTCCAACTTCCTTTCACGGGTTCTGTCCCAAGAAAGAGAGGCAAAGCTATTATTTAACGGCTATTAATTGCTGGATTGATTCATATCACATGTGTTACACGTTGAGGTGTTACACGTTGAGGTGCAAACGGGGAATGTTAGGATGCTAATACACACAATATATATATATATATACTAGCAAACACCCCGTGCGATGCACGGGATGAGAATGAAAGCAAAGAACAAAAGGAAAAAAATTAATACTATTTTTTTAATGATATTTATTACTATTTTTAGTTATTAATTATTAAATATAATATATTAATTTTAATAGAAATTTATTAAATAATATTAAATTATTTTTTTAACTTGGTAAAGTCTTTTTGGAACTAATATTTTTGAACCAGATCTATCAATTTAATTTTTTTTTTTTATTACCCATCATATCTTTGTAATTTTATATGTATTGTGCTTGGACTCATTATTTGTTAGGTTGGATCATTAAAATGTAACCATACATGGAGTAAACCCGATTTAACATTTATTTGAAGGAATATTTACTTTTAACCATAAGAAATTAGCATTTGCATTTAACTAAAAGATATGATTATGTTTACGTTTCTTAAAAACAGATAAGATTGTTGAAACCTTCTAAGGCATTAATGTAGCCTTAGAAGGCCAGAGGATTGCTTTGATGCTCCAAATAGGTGTATTCAAAGAGAGATTCTGGGAAACTGGTTTTACATAGAGAGTTTCTTGGACCCAAAGGTGGGTCTAATATTTACATTTAAGCATGAGATTCAAAACATCAGAGTCCCACCACGTTTGCCTCTCGGAGAACCTTTTCCATCGTCGCTGCTCTTTTCCAATTAACTGATTGTTTACCATTGGCTTTCCATAAACTCTCCATAGGCTGCAAGGGAGGAATAACATAGTACCAATGTAAAACAAAGAGATGTAGGAGAACCACCAAAACTTGGAAGACAGATCTTGATATGTTTGTAACAAACTTTTCTAGTCATGTTGCTTGGTACAGATCATAGTATATTAGGTTCATTTTGAATCCTTCAACCTATTAAAGTAGAATAACATGGTAAAGACAATCATTTTTTCAGCACAAACATTACATACAGAGTAGCTGAAAAGCTTTGGAATATGACTAATTTTAATTTTTGGTAGTCCAAAAGAGATGGGTTTTTTAGATTAGAAGTTATAAATTTGATATATTGCAAAAATGTATCAAATTAGTAGAGGTGTTTTCTAAGGCTACTAAGTCAAATTTATCAATTCTAACTTAAAAGAGTAAGAGAAATTACCATCATCATATCATAAGCAGATCCAATACGACCAATTTCGATCAGTCCAACGATCTGCCCCCTATGAAAATTTCCCACAAACCTATCAAAAATATGATCAAAATCATGTATTTTTTCTTGAATTGGGTACTGAGAAATCTAATTATTTCCAGTTATACATTGAGTGTATAAGGCAATGCGTGAGGTGGAAGATGATGCAGCATGATGATGTGAGATGGATGGTGATAGAATGGTCTTGGTGAGTCACCTAAACGAACTGCCCTCTCCACCACCAGGTAGATATAAAGTAATAGGAAAGTGAAGGTGGTGGTGAAGGTAATACAGATGAGGAAGCCATCCATCAATCATTTAAACCAACTTTCATGAACTCATTTGCTTCAACTATCCTTCTAGCGGCTACTAAATAGACATGGATTGATCTCAATTTCAAATTTTTATTTCAATGTCAAGAACATAAACTAAACAATCAAATGAAGAAGAAAAATAATTTAAAAAAAGATAAAATGAGAAATTACATCCACATTCAAATGAAAACGAATACTCTAAAGGGGAAATATCACATTTTCGGAATCTCAAATCCTCTAAACTAAACCCCTATTTTTTCATCACAGAAATCCGAAATAATAATCCTTAGAAACCTTAATCATTAGAAGAACAAAAACATATTGAGAACGAATTTCTCTAACATGAACTGAACATAATCACTTCTGAGGTGCGGCAGGTGGGGTTCCGAGCAAGCTGGCTTGCATGCTGCTCTCGATCCATCTTGATGATAAGAAGAATAACCACGATTAGGAACGTTGTTCTAGCGATCCACAATGCTCTTCCGGTGCTTTTCAGGAGGTTTTGTGTTATGTATGCGGCATCAGAAGTCGCTTGTTTGCCTTCATATGGACGATCAGCGATTGAGATATGGTGTTTACAACCCTAGCGAGGATTCCTTCGCGGCCATTGCCGCTCGTACTAGACAGAGGAAGTTCTCCTTTTCTGCCCTGAGATGCCATTAGAGAGTCCTTTTTTTGCTTCTTTTTTCTTCCTTTCGTTCTCTGCTTGTAATTGAAATTTATAGGATATTCTCTTTGCCGACTTTTCGTTTTCTTTGACTCTTCATTGATGCTAGGGAACGTGAGGGGAGGAGAGAGTAAGTGGAGGCTTTTGCCATTACTGAGAGACAAAGAGACGTATAATTAAATGAGTGGGTGCGTGGATTGGAGTCTAAACGTGAGGAGAGAGAAAAGAATGATAAGTGAGTCGTGACAATAATTTGAAGTTTAAACCAAAGCTTTTGGAAGAGCTATGGATATTAGGTTATAGCAGTAGTAGAGATTCCTAATTAATATCAAATAGTGATGAAATCTAAACAGTTTTAGTTTCTTAAGAGATAAGTATAACAAGTAAAGATATTTAGTGGGAGAGCTAACACCTCAACAATCTCTTCTTCAAAGAGAATTTATTAACAAATAAATGAGATTTAAATGAATATTATTAATTAGGAGTGGGGTCTACAACTCAATAATTTATGAGAGGAGAGAGGATAGGTGCCACATGGCAACAACTTGAAGCTCAAATAGAAGCTTGTGAGGGGTGCCACGTGGAACCAACTGGCATATAGTATTAGTATAGATATATATATATATATATGATCATGAGCATAGTTCAAAAAATCGGTTTCGGACACCGTAATGGACACGGTCGAAACCGTTATGGTACGCCATTACGGTTTGGTTTCGGCCTTTACGGTTTTTTTAAAAAAAAAAATAAAAGAAATCACAATAAATAGAAAAAAAAATAAAAAGATGTAAGAAAGAAGTATTAGGTTCAGAATTGCTTCGAAAACGATATTTTTAATGAAAAAAATGATATTTTTTAATGAAAAAATATGTTGGAAAACGTTATGGTACCTATACGTATCGTAACGGTATCGGGTAACGGTTTCGGCGTTTTTTAAAACCATGATCTTCAATCATGATTTAGGATTGGTTGTTTATATCTTTTGAACAAAGTTAGGTCACTTTTTTTTTGTCTTTTTTAAGATTTTTTTTTTCATGGACAAGAAGACAAAAAAGTGAATCTCACAAAAATTTATCATATTTTTTTTGTCATTTTCTTTAGTTGTCAACCGCATTACTAGACGAAGGCGAGTTACAAGGCAAGTTACAAACACAACTACACAGTATGTAGGTGAGCTACATCTCTGAGATTTTCCGCTTCTACCAATTCTTCAAAGAGGCCACAGATCCTGAATGACTCTGAGAAAGGCGAAGAGTAGTCGTTGCCAACCAATGCGTAAACTTGTCTTCTTGTCTAAGATAAATTGATTGAGAAGGAAAGTGAACCTAGATGGGCAATGATCTACCCATTCCCTGCTGCTAAATCTTCGCTGCTAAAACCCTTTAATTTAGAAGTGAAATGTGCCAAATTAGTGTTAGACACCCTTAATAGTCACTAGGTAGAGATGGATGATACGGTTGATATCCAAACTCCAATGCCAAGTTTACGGATTCGATCTCGATCAGTGTTTTAAATGGATCGGGATCTATGATTTGCTAATGCATCAGGCTAGTGATGTCATTGCTATATGGCCTTTTTGTGCCCTGCATGTTTAAAGGCTTGGAACTCTTGTGCAACTGTTAATTATATAATCCGTACAAGACCACGAATCCTCACCTTTAAACACTCAAGGCGACCTTTTTTCTCTCAAGTCTTTTTAATTGTGGTTTGTTGTCTTTGTGATTACTATTTTTAACCATATTATATTTTTAAAAAAAATATAAATAGTAAAGATTAGTGAATCTTAGCAACAATAAAGGGACATGTCAAGAAAAGGGGTGACGAGCAGCTCTCCTCGCAGGGGGGATTATTTTCCTTGTAAGTTGGCAGGGTTCAACTATATGATTGCCCCACTGGTTGTGTAGCACACCACAACTTTGATCCGGGATCAAGTCTTAAGAGGGTAATGTGATTGAAATATCCAACTGTTTTACTAACCTAGAATAGAACATATACTAACCAGACTAACCGGGGGTTGCGGTATAATCGTATATCTTGAAAAAAAAAAAATTAACAATTGTATGATTGCATTCATAAATTTATTTTCAAACTTTCACTAAAAGAAATCTACCGATTAGAGACGGAAAAAATCTGTCTCTAATAATCGTTTTTCCGTCACTAATAGAATTAGTGACAGAAATATTGTCTGTTACTGATGCAGGCGTCAATAATGGTCTTTAGAGATGGTTACAGTCATCTGTCTCTAATTAGTGACGGATTATTTCAATCTCTAAACGTATTTTACTTTTAGGGATGAAAATATTTCCGTCTCTAAAAATATGGTTAGAACAGAGAGCTAGAGAGAGACGAACATTACCTGAGAGGATGGTGGGGGTGTCGGGAATGAGCATGGGTGAGGGAGAACTCAGTCTATTGCGCTGGTACTGGTATTGCCAATGAGGGGGTGTTTTCCCTTCTCCTTCGCCAAAAATTTGAATATCAAAAGAAAAAGAGAAGGGGGGAGAGAGAGAGAGAGAGAGATATGAAAGGCATAGAGGGGAGAGTTGGGGTGTTACTGCATGGAGAGCTCCAGTGGGTGGTTGATGGTCGAACCAGAGAATGAGGGCTCAGAGAGCTTTGGTGGGTAGTTTTCGTGAAAGCAAACTCAGGGAAGAAGATGGAGGTTTCTTGATGGTCAAACTAGAGAAAAGGAAGATGGTGAGGTTTGAGAACTCTCCCCTTTGCTCTCCCTTTCCTCTTAAGAGAAAATAAAAATCAAAACAAGAAGAAAAGAAAATAAGAAAGAGAAGGATCTACGACGGGAAAAAGGAAGCACAAGGGGGGAAAAGTTCTAATTTTCTCAGGAAAAAACCCAATTTAAATTTGTATTTTTAGTGACAAATTTATTTATGTCACTAATGGTCTTTTACGATTAGAGACGGATATAAGATATATATCCGTCTCTAAAGGTATTTTTTTTTAAAATGAGTTAAATGTCAAAATAAGCATTAAAGACAAAAATATTCCGTCACTAATGGTCTTTTACGATTATAGACAAAAATAAATTTGTCTCTAAAGGTAAATTTATTTTTAAAAATGAATTAAATGTCAAAATAAGCATTAGAGACGAAAATTTTCCGTCATAAAACTTCGAATACCATCCCTATAATCTTTAGTGACGGATATTTTCCATCCCTTAAAAAATGACTTTTAATAACATAATATTTTCGTCTCTATAGATTATTTTTTAAAAATAAAAATTGAATAAATATCGAAATACTAATTAGAGAAGGAACATTAGTGACGACACTTTTCCATCTCTAAAAGTGATGTATTAGAGACGGAAACATTTTTGTCACTAATGGGGCATTTGGATTGACTTTTGTTAGCCAAAAATCAATTCTAATAAAATGGATTTTGTAAAATTAATTGTCAAATAATTATTTTTTTAAATAATAGTGTTCAAGGAATACGAAGTTGAGTCTATCATCTTCATATTCCCCAAACACTATTTTTTGAAAAAGTGATTATTTGACAATTAATTTTACAAAATCAATTTTATCAGAATTGATTTTTGGCTAATAAAATCCAATCCAACGCCACCTAATATTTCGTTACTAATCGGTAGATTTCTTGTAGTGTTTCAGAAAATAATGCTCTTGAAAAGATTTATCTTACTTTTGATGTATAAAGAAGAACCTAAAACTTTCTAAGTTGAGTAGATTCCTTTCAAATTATCACTAGGAAAGACTTC
This sequence comes from Tetracentron sinense, assembly GCA_015143295.1. Classification (NCBI taxonomy): domain Eukaryota; kingdom Viridiplantae; phylum Streptophyta; class Magnoliopsida; order Trochodendrales; family Trochodendraceae; genus Tetracentron; species Tetracentron sinense. The sequence goes on along the minus strand of CM026554.1, from coordinate 743,397 downwards.
TTGACTTGAGAGAAGTAGGATCATGAAACTTGTGCTTTATGTAGCATGTTTGGTCACAATAATAAGGGGTGTTTAAGTATAAGATATACCTAATCCCGGGCCAACCCGGGCTTTGTGGCATAATCCCCATCCAATATCCTGATAATATATGGTGAAGAAGTTTAATCATTCTTCTCCATATATAAGACAAATTAATTCAATGCACCTAATTTAATCCTGTTTTCCTAGATGATTTGGATGATATTTTTCTCTAAGCCATATTCCATGTTGGGATTCTAGATAAAATAAATAGCACAAAATAAAATATATGAGAGAAAATAAAATTTTATCGGTTTAAATTTGATAGAAATGTGATCGAAGTCACTAGATTTAAAATTGAATTTATCCCCTTTAAAATAATAGGAAAAACTACCTAAATGGCCCTATGGTCTTTCTTCAGCACATATGTGACCTTTAATAATTCAACTTAACTTTTTAATCCCCACTTGTGAAAACAGTCATATGCGCTGAAATTCTTTTTTCTTTGGACCCATATATTCCTAAATATTAGGTAAAAAATCAAAGTAAAAAAAGTGAACAAATTTACTAAGATTCCCAAACAGTTTAAATAGAAAGAGGAGTTTTGCTTCACGGCGTGGAGCGGAGCTCCCCTTTTTAGACTATCTCAATGGCAACTTTGTAATTTCGTGTTTTATATAATTACCCAACCGAATTTAAAAATTACAAACCTGCCATGCCCATAGTGCAAAAACGGGAGCTCCGCTTCAACACGGTGAAGCAGAGCTCCAGCTCAAAATTAATCTCATTCCCAAATCATGATAAGAATGTACTTTTAGTAATTTTTTCCCTTTGAATATTATATTATTTTCTCAAGCCACAATCATGTTCAAGAACGTAGTTCAAGTATTGTCTTCCTATGATTTCATCTATTTCCTCATCGATTTCAAGTAACTTTTATTTTTATATACATTTTCCTTTTCCTAATCAAAGAAGACCAATAAATTTTATGTTATTTGTTTTAATCTTGTATGTTCTGCCAAAATCACAGAGATTAAAGTTGCTAGACAAGCTAGGGTATATGGAGAAAATCTAAAAACGGGAGGTCTTTGCACTTCGCTAACGTGAAGCGCTGTAGTCGCGCCGAAGCCCTATGTGCTATAATGCTGAGCCAAGGATGGTCCGCTTTATCTATAGAAGCAGTCAACTGAACGAATTAGCTCCTTGGTAATGGCTCAATCCATAGATAGAAAGCCCTATGATGGGAAACTACCACGTTAGGTCTGGAGAGAGATAGGACCGGTTATATAATAGGGAGAGTAGTTGCAAGCTTTTTCTTTCAATAGCCGGCCAAATGACTACAAGATCATCGGTTTGTTAGATTTTGTTCTAATCTACAAAGGGCGGTCGATCGTCCCCCTTAGGCGATCGATCGCCCAAAGCGTTAATTATTCCAGAAATTCTAATTTTTGGGTTTTTTTCCTTATTTAAGACCTTTTAGAACTAGGGTTTCAATAAGGGGAGTTCATAGAACAGAAGTCAAACTTTTCTTTGAGAGAGAGAGAGGGTTTGAGAGGTTGAGGAACCATTGTGTCTCTTTGCTTTGATTATTAGTGAAGAAGAGATCTCTTCATGGACGTAGCCCAGTTGGGTGAACCACGTATATCTTGTGTGTTCTTGTATATTTCTGTTTGCATCCTTTAGGTACTCTTTCACCACAAATTGGTATCAAAGCGGTTTGACTCATTCATGCTGAAGAATGGGTATTCTAGAAGTGAGTATGATCACTGTCTCTATGTCAGAAAACTTAGAAATAGTTCCTAAATATACTTAGCACTCTATGTTGATGACATGTTAATTGCTACCAAAAGCATGTCAGAAGTGAAGGTATAGAAGAAGCAACTCAATAGTGAGTTTGAGATGAAAGACCTAGGTGCAGCAAAGGTGATTCTAAGCATGGAAATTCAAAGAAATAGGAAATTGGGAAGACTATCTCTATCCCAAGGGAAGTACATAAGGAGGGTCTTTGCAAGGTTCAATATGCAAGATGCAAAATCAGTGAGTACTCCATTGGCGACACATTTCAGGTTCTCATTACATTTATGTCCAGTGACAGATGAAGAGAAGGAAGAGATGACTGAATTTCCGTATGCAAGTACCATGGGCAGCTTGATGTATGTCATGGTTTGCACTAGACCTGACATTTCACAAGGTGTCGGTGTTGTTAGTAGGTACATGGCGAATCCTGGAAAGGAGCACTGGCAGGCAGTGAAGTGGATTCTGAGGTACTTGAAGGGTACCATTGAAGTCAGAATCTTGTTTGACAAGAGTGACAATTGTGAGGTAGTTGGGTATGTCGATTCCGATTATGCTGGGGACTTGGACAAGAGGAAGTCTACTACAGGATACTTGTTTATACTGGGTGGATGACCAATTTGTTGAAAATCCATGTTGTAGCTTACTACAGCATTGTCAACTACCAAGGCTGAATACATGGCAGCGTCAGAAGCAACCAAGGAAGAAATCTGGTTGAGAAGTTTGGTTGGTGAACTGGGAGTAAAGCAGATGATTCTTCACTGTGACAGTCAGAGTGCCATACATTTGACAAAGAATCAAGTTTACCATTCAAGAACGAAGCACATTGATGTGCGCTTCCACTTCATTAGAGACGCGATATCTGAGAAGGAGATTTTGTTAGAGAAAATTCACACAAGTGAGAACTCTTCAGATATGATGACAAAGCCGGTCACTATATCCAAGTTTAAGCGTTGCTTGAATTTGGTGAATATTCGATGAGGTAGATAGAGGTCCACACCCTTGAGGGAAGGTGTGAAGGCATCTTTGGAGATGCAGTTATCCTTCACCAGAGACATAGCAGAATTGAAGCCAAGTTGGAGAGTGCTCCAAAGCGTTAATTATTCTGGGAATTCTAATTTTTGGGTTTTTTTCCTTAAGACCTTTTAGAACTAGGGTTTCAATAAGGGGAGTTCATAGAACGGAAGCCAAACTTTTCTTTGAGAGAGAGAGAGGGTTTGAGAGGTTGAAGAACCATTGTATCTCTTTGCTTTGATTAATAGTGAAGAAGGAATCTCTACGTGGACGTAGCCCAGTTGGGTAAACCATGTATATCTTGTGTGTTCTTGTGTGTTTCTGTTTGCATTCTTTAGGTACTCTTTCACCACACGGTCTACTCTACCTCAATTCACCATTTTGAACCTTATACAGAAGGTTTTTTCGTACCAGCTCCTTCTACCTATACCACAGTTGAAGCACCTAAAGGAGAATTTGGTGTCTTTCTGGTCAGTAATGGAAGCAATCGTCCCTACTCCCTACCGTCGTAAAATATGAGCACCTAGCTCTACCCATTCACAAAGACTCGATTCTGTGTCCAAACATCACATTCCAGCAGATGCCTTCGTGATTTGCTAAAGCTATCTTCTTGGATGTACTTTTGCATGTCTTTAAGTCATTCAAGACTATTTGTTCATTCCAAAGGGAAAAAAAAGTGTAGAAAGAAAGCACCCACCATGGATATGTTCTTAATCATGATGGTGGCTGGGAAATTTCTGCAATTCGATTCACTTTTACCTTTCTTTTTTAATCTCATATTAGGGGCACATACGGTCCAACGAATATGAAATTTCCACAAAAATAACTGTCTTTACATGAAGGGGTTAAAAAAGTTTAGTTAAAATTTTAAAGGTTACTTATGTACTCGGGATAGACCCTTCCTCATTATTTAAGTAGTTTGCCCAAAATAATATACATTGGGTGCAAAAAGGTTATACAGGCAGTCAGCCTCCTGGATATAGCTAGCTAGTAATCATCATTATCCGCCTCTTTTGTCATGTGCACTCACAAGTCCTAGATCCAAACTACTAACAGTATAACCTAAACAAATACTATCAGCATAAGAAATATATAATTATTGAAAAAGAAAAACCTTTATAATAGTGATTAATACTTGTGAAATAGTAAATGAGGGCACATTTTTACATAAGCACCATGACACCCATTTACAATGGACAATGCCATTAATTAGAAACCAGGTTTTTCAAATTGCATAACTATTGCGACTCAAATTTAAAATGTGCAGTTAATGGAAACATTGGATTTTAAAAAAAGAGACAAAATCCTTTTCAAAATACAACTTTAAAAAAAAAAATACAACAAATGAAAAAGATCTTACATTTTAAGAGAAAAGTAATGTGTAGCTCTACTTTCTTTTAAAGCCATTTTGTTCAAGGGAATGAGGTGGTGGTTCAAAACAAGTGTCTTTTTCTCTCAATGGAAGACATTACCACTTCTTTCTTTGAAGAAAGTGGAGCTAGCATTACCCCCTCAAGAAAATGTACTCATTGAATAACAGGGTTCTGCTTTACGCTGGGTAAAACTATGATGCATAGAATAAGTGTTGCAACCAAACACGCCCAATATTAAACACTATTCCCCATCTTTGTCATATCTTTTTTTCGGTTGAAATCCTAATCACTTTGTCATATAAATGGGCCTCTTTCCCAATTAAACACACCCATTAAATATTATTGCCCTTTCTTTGTCATATCAATGAGCCTCCTCCCGTCACCATGTGAAACACGAGAGGTAGTGGAGATCAAAAGTCTACTAGTACTGTTGTGGAATTGTTGGTAGCATGTACACACTGTCTCACCGACACAATTAAGTGGTGTTTCCGTCGGGCATCTACCCCCCCCCCCCCCCCTTTTATTTTATTTTATTTTATTTTGGAAATGGAAAACCATTGGTCTACGCCCTTTCTTTTTAACACTTATTAATTATTGTGGTTAAAGATTAACTCACCCCTAAGGTTATCCATCTAACCTTGATTTTTAGGAAAAAGAAATTAATCATAATTTAGTTAAACTTAATCATAATAAAAATGGGTAACAAAGGACTCAAGACCTCGTAGTCCCCTTATCATGACTCTTTTTTGTTTGCCTCTAAAAACTTGATATTTTATAGAAACACTAGAAACATTAATCGTGGTATATATATTAATGAGTAGTGATTGTCGTACATGGGCTCTCCATTTACATATCTAAGCTGGTCTTTATTAATCTACACCCCTACTCTTAAATACTCACCGACCATAATGAGAATTTCAAACTGGGGTATGAATCAATGAGTGTCAACCTTAGGTTTGCAAATAGAGATCTCAGGTACTTTAACTATTTTCCTATATCAATCGATCAAGAGATTTGTAGTTACACCACTACCTTGCTCCAATGGTGCAAACTAACTACCAAGGAATGATTTTTTTAATGATTCAATAGGTAAATAATAATACAGCCAAAAAAAAAAAAAAAAATTTGGTCAGGTTAGTAATGCCAAGAAATTGAGTCTAACCCATGGGCAGAGCCAAGATTTTATTGTGGCACAGGATTCTCTTGAGTTCAACTCAAGAGAATCTCTCCGGTTTCAACCCCTAGAGGTCGCCACATCACCTTTGACACCTCTTAACCATGGGTAAGGTTCACCCACCCCTAGGGTTCACCCATCCATCCTTGGTTTTTTTTTAAAAACTATTAATTCTTTTTTTAAAATTAAAAACTTTTTTTAATATTAAAAAAACTCTAAAAACAGTTTTTTAATTTAAAAAATAATAATTAATATATAAAAAAAACCAAGGATGGGTGGGTGACCCTTACCCATGGTTAAGGGGTGTCAAAGGAGACACGTGGCAACCTCTAGGGGTTCAAACTTGAGAGATTCTCTTGAGTTGAACTCGAGAGGTTTCTGAGCCTTTTATTATAGGGGGCGCACAATGGTTTATTAAAAATATTAGTAATTGTTGATGAATTTTGTGAAGAATGTTTGGGTGGCTACAAAATATTTTGGGTCTAGGGGGATGAGAGTTTGGAGGTGTAGCCCTGGAAAATAAAATTGATGACTGAGTTTGTGTGTCATTTCATTCATATTACACATCTTTAAGGTATTGGTTCTCTTTATTTGCAAGGCAGCTGTCTCATGCTTTATAGTTATGTCTTGTTAAAAAATTAAATAACATATTATAAAACTATAGTGTTTTCAAAAGTGTAGGCCTCATTGCCCAATGGCTATGACCTATTAAATAATTAAATAATATTGGGAAATGCTTGACAAACCACTGAATGGGCTATCTAGCCGAATGCTCGTCCTCATTGGTTTAGGTTCCATTTTTTAACACCCACTACCTGTGGTTAGGATTCACTCACCCTTAGGGTTCATTAATTTAATTTTGGTTTCTAGGAAATATCATAAAAAATATTACCTTAAATTAGTTAAACTTAACCATAGTTATAGGAGAGGCTAAATGAGAATGCATTAAGTTAAATAGCCTAATGCGGCGTCAACTAATCACTACTCAATAATATAATATAATTTTCTCTTTTAAAAGTTTAGCGGACAGCTGCACCTTACCCCAAAATCATGCCCCTATTAAATAATTAAAATAACATAGTATTATTTTATTTTTGAAAGTTCAAGGGGCAACTGCCCAGGGCTATGCATTATTTTTTTAGATAGACCAAGGGGCACTGACCCATGCCTGTGCTATTCCCTATATATATATTGTATTTTTCTAAAGTTGAGGGGGAGCATATGCCCTCCTAGCTTTGCCGGAGTCTTACCTCCATTGGGGATACCCTCCTATCAACCGAGGAGGTGTAAGATCGACTGAACTAATAAAGGATTTTTAACCAATATCTAAAAAGGCATCAATAAAGGCCAAATTGGAATAAGAGAATGAAATATTAATGATGAGTTGAATGAAAAATAGTGATGGGGGGTGTGGCTTCTTCATTGAGGGAGGTTTGGGGGTCCAATTCCCCGATGATGAGTTGGAAGAGCTCTGCTCCCTATGCTAACCACTAAACATTGATCTAACCGTAAGTAAATGATACTCCCAGCAAAAAAAAATAAATAATAATAATAATTATTATAAGGGGAAGAAGTTAAGGCACCAAGCTTAGTGAATCCCGACTAGACCATATTGTCTCATCCCGTCTAGATCTGCCATCTAAGCAGCTTGATCGGGTATACTTCAGCCCGGGTATCAACTTCACCACCTTCTTGGAAGCTATGTACGAAGATCAGCAAATCGTAACCATAAGTGTCTCGAAAGGCGCACTCACAATGTTTAAGTATCAGGTTAGCGCACTGATGAAACCTGATTTTTCAACCGTTAGACAAACAGAGTCTTTGCTTTAAACATTTTATTCAATCAAAGCATAAATTTTCTTTAAACATGCCTCTAAATCTTTTGGGTCAAAACATAAATTCTCCAACATGCTCTGCTCTAAGCCAAAAATCAACATCAAGATTTGCTTTTAGCCAATCAACACTTGTCCTTAATTTAACAAATGTTTTTTTTTTTTTTTTGCATATTAGCTACTAGGTACTTTCTAGTTTACAAATACACAGTTATGTGTAAATTTTTTACAAATTAACTCATGGTTTTCCAATAGAGAGAAACAACTTCAAACCTCACTTTCGTTAGACTTTTGTTTGAAACTGTTACTAAAATGACTATTATGACTTTAACAGATTTCATAACCTCATAAAGTCTCTCTAACTACTCTTGAATCATGGTTAATAAGTTTTAACCCCTATGGTTAATTTTTTAAAAAAAATCAAAGTTAGATGCTTTAACCTTAAAGGTTATTGAATCTTAACCATAGTTAAAGAGAGTTAAAAGGGAACACATTAGTTTTTATCAAAAAAAAAAAAAAAAACAAAAAACCTAGGTTAGATGTGTTAGTGAATCTTAATCACAGTTAAAAGGAGTTAAAAAGGAACACATTAATTTTTTTTTTCCTAAAAAGCATGGTTAGATGCTTTAACCCTAAGGTTAGTGAATCTTAACCACATTTAAAGGAAGTTAAAAGAGGGTACATTAATTTTTTTCCTAAAAACTAAACTAAGGATAGATGCTTTAACCCTTAAGGTTTAGTGAATCTTTGCCACAGATAAAGGGACTTAAAAGGGACACATTTATTTTTTAAAAAGAATTTCCTAATAGATGCTTTAACCCTAAGGGTTAGTGAATCTTAACCACAATTAAAGGGAGTTAAAATATATATTATTTTTTTTAAAAATCAAGGTTAGATGTTGTTAACCGTAAGGATTAGTGAATCTTAACTACAATTAAAGAGAGTTAAAAAGGGGCATATTACCTTTTTTTTTAATTTTTTTAATAGATGTTTTAACCCTAAGGGTTAGTGAATCCTAACCACAGTTAAAGAGAATTAAAAAAGATGTTCAAATTTTTTTTTTTTAAAATCAAGGTTAGATGTTTTAACCCTAAGGATTAGTGAATCTTAATGTAGAGACTCAAAACTTTAATGTCTTGATATTCATGCAAATTAAATGATAACGTTGGAAATTGTGTCAAATTTATACTACACTGATGTTTTATTGTGATTATATATGCGCTATGGCAATTGATTAAGTGTTAAATGAAGAAAACAACCAAAAGTAACCAAAAATAGGGGAGATTGGTCAACCACTATGACCATCAGTCGACCGGTAGTGTAAAAAGTGATTAAAATTATTTATAGGATTTTTGGGCAGAGAGTTCGCAAACCACTGGTCGACCGTCTAGTCTCACTGGTTGACCGCCCAAATGGAATTTTGCCATAAACTTCTATGTTGAGATTTTTTTTCGAGAATCAGTAAGTGTTTTAGGAGTCCTATCTCTATAAATAAACCATTAAATCGTGGGTTTTAGGGTTTCAAGCATTTTAAGAGCGTTAGAAATCGTAGAGGGAGTTCAACCTAGGGTTCTACTTGAAAAATGAGAAAAATTTGGAGATTAAGATCCAAAAGCATTCTCAAGCGATTGATCGTAAAGAAGCGATTTGTGAAAGGTTTGCTATATTCTTATTAATGATTATAAGATAAAGACAAGTCTTAATTAAGCATGTGATAATTTTTATAAGCATGATTTGAATGATATAGTTTTGCATGATTCAAGGGTATGAGATTCAAGATTTGAATGGATTAATGAATATGGATGATGATATGCTATTGATTTCATGATTTTAAATTGAAGATGATTATGAAAATTGATACATGATGATATAGTGATTTTAGGGTTTATTACACATGTGATTAAATATGGAAGAAGTGATGTATGATGGGTTGTGACCGAATTGATCATAATGGTTGTGCTATGACATTATGAATTGTGCTAAACATGATTTGATTATTGATTATAATATCCTATATGAATGAAAAAGTATTATGTCACGATCTTTACACGATAATTATAAGTATCTATGCATGTATAATAGTTAAATTTCGGATAGATAAATACTTAGACGATGATTTTAATAACTTAAATTATTTATCCTGGTGGTATGAGACTCTATAGTGGGGTTTCGATGGTGGGAGATCAAATTCTAAAAGATAATCTAGATGAAAGTTAATCACGATACTCAAGTACAACTTCACAGTATTATAAGTCTGCACAAGTACATGTACATGGAAAGTGTGCACAAGTTTATGTATCTGGTAAGATATACATGCATCTGACCAGAATCTGGTACGAACTAACATGCATCTATATATACGATATTCATACATATGATACAAATTTACATGTATCTCCACAAGTCTGCACAAGTTATGAGTCTTAATATGTCATTGATGATGATATGATATGTTAAAATGTTTTCTGCAATCTAATCATTTAAAAAATGGTATTTACTACAAGTCTAATAATGTATGATATTATATATTGTTAGCTAGACTTTATATCCACTTTTCCCTGCTCAATCGAATTTTTGGTGTCTACAGGTTTAAGTTTGGAGTAGTTAACTGAACCTTGAGTCGAGGAAGAATACTTTGAAGAGACCGAAGGTGATTATCGGGAGGGAGAGATTGATCTGAATCATTATCTATGTTATTGACCATATTGTTATTTAATTGTTTTGTTAAATGTTGTAGTAAGATAATTTTAAAATTGATGTTGCTTAGGTTTGAATTTTAAAGATTGAGATCATTATGGATAATTCGGATTTCTATGTTTAATTTGGTCAACAATTTTATATGATGATTTACTAAATTATCGATGACTTTATATTATTGTTTAAGGAAAAAATTTTAGACTCTCAATTAAATATGCCTTGTATGCTATTAAGATAAGTATTGTACATGAGTACCACAGTTCCAAAGTATCATTTGATCAAGATGGGATACGTGACACTTAACCACAATTAAAGGAAGTTAAAATGGGACACGTTACTTTTTAATTTGTTTTTCTAAAAACTAAGGTTATATGTTTTAACTCTAAGGGTTAGTAAATCTTAACCATAGTTAAGAGTTAAAAGGAGACAAATTAACCATAGGGGTCAAAATTTATTAACCATGGTTGAAGAGTAATTAAAGGGACTTTGTGAGGTTATGAAACCTATTAAGGGTATAATAATCATTTTAGTAACAATTTCAAATAAAAGTCCAACTGTTGGAAAACCATGAGTTAATTTACAAAGGTTTACATAAATCGTATTTACAAACTAAGAAAAACCTAGTAGTTGATGTGTAAAACCCCCCTAAAAAAAAAAAACATTAGTTAAATTAAGGACAAGTGTTGCTCGGCTAAAAGCAAAGACTTGGTGTTGATTTTTGGCTTAGATCTAGAGCAAGACAAGTTGGAGAATTTATGTTTTGATCCGAAACCGTTGGGATAAGGGGAAGTGATGATGATGAGCCACATGGTACCTATAAAACCAAAACTATCTTGCCAATTAATCCTAACCGTCCAATAAAGGGAAAGATAATGGTGGGAAGAAGGGGTCTACCAAAATGATCCAGAACCGTGGGATCAAATCAACATCATATCCACGACGAATTTTTTTTACAATAAAGTGTGGATTCTCCTGTTTTTTTATCAGCGAATGAACATACGAGCCACCGGCTGCATTGTTGACTCCCAGTCTTATTTAATGACTTTTCAAGTCAAGCTCTCTTTCCCTGAAAGTTAGAAAAGGTTGGGGTTTTCTAAAGCTGAATTAACAGCCAGCAACTTCCTTCTTTCTTCCTCACACCAACTGAGAAGACCCGAAAGTTGGACCTGCCCACTCTTCCATTTTTTTGCAATATTATTTTGGGTACTCACCTGCCAACTGATCTGAGGTTATGTTTGTGTTGGCCTGTGCGCGTGAGTTTAATCATTAAAAAAAAGAGAGATTATGTTATCTTTAGTGGGATTCCAGGGACCTACAGGGTTAATTATTAAAAATGCTATCTAATAGACCCAAAATGCCCCCAAAGAATCAATGTTATACCAAATACATGTCTGAGATCACTGGCACAGCCCGTCTGGTGGGCCTCTAAATCTGCATGTATGCATCAGCTTTTAGTCTAGTACTAGTAGTTCTGATGCAAGGTTTTAGTGTTGTATCTAAAGTATGCTTAAAGGGCATTTTGGACAAAAACAATCAATAATTGAAGCAGTATGTGAACTTTAAGACTAATAAAAATAATCAATGAGGGATATACTTGGTAAACAAATAGTAATATTCCTCTTTCGAGGAAAGTCATTAAAAACTATCGATTAGATAGTATAGATGAGAGCTGGGCCGTTGGATTCTATACAGATGCTTTAAATCACTGGACAGTACTATTAGATCTTGAATCCATTAATGGTCCAGCAGCTCTTGATAGTAGGTACACACTTGAGAGTTTGAAGGCACTTCACGGGCCTCGATTATAAATAACCCCCCACCATCCCAAGCACCAAGCACCGAGCACCACCCTTCATCGATCAATATAATGGAGGCTCCTACATGGGAAGTATATGCCGCAGCATGGCTCGCAGCTGTATTGCTCCTCTACTTCTCAGGCCAGTTCCGTCGCAGCAGCCTACCACCGGGTCCAAAACCATGGCCGATAATAGGCAACCTCAACCTCATCGGAACCCTCCCACACCGTTCAATCCACGAGCTCTCTCAAAAATACGGTCCCATAATGCAACTCAAATTCGGATCATTCCCTGTGGTGGTTGGATCATCGGTGGAGATGGCCAAGCACTTCCTCAAAACCTATGATCTCACCTTTGCCTCCCGACCCAAAATAGCTGCCGGCAAGTACACCACTTACAATTACTCCGACATCACCTGGTCCCCTTACGGACCCTACTGGCGCCAAGCAAGAAAGATGTGCCTGACGTCTCTGTTTAGCGTCAAACGCCTGGATTCATACGAGTACATTCGAACCGAAGAGATGCTCGCACTGCTTAAAGACCTCTACGCCTCATCGGGCAAGCCACTTGAACTCAAAAATTATCTCACCGACGTTAGTCTCAACGTCATAAGCCGGATGGTTTTGGGTAAGAAGTACTTGGATCAATCGGCCTCGGAGACTTCGATCGTGACGCCGGAGGAGTTCAAGAAGATGTTGGACGAGTTGTTCTTCCTTAGTGGGGTGTTGAATATCGGCGATTCTATACCCTGGCTTGATTTCATGGATTTGCAGGGGTACGTGAAGCGGATGAAGGCGTTGAGTAAGAAATTCGATCGGTTTCTGGAGCATGTGCTCGATGAACACAACGCCAAGAGGCAAGGAGTGAAGGATTTCGTTGCCAAGGATATGGTGGACGTTCTGTTGCAGCTCGCCGATGATCCTAATCTGGAGGTCAAGCTCGAGCGGAGTGGTGTCAAGGCGTTTACTCAGGTACGTTTTTGCTCTCTCTTCTTTCCTTCAATTCCCAAGTTTCATCCCCAACCCAACCCAACCACTACTTTTTTTTAAAAAAAATTTTTAAAAAGAAATCGAGCAGATTCATGAGGTCGAGATGAACCCGTGAATATGAAACCATATGATGGATGGATATATAGCCCCGAAAGGGGAAGATATTGGTTTGTCTTTTACTGTTATTATAATCTGGTGGAGAGGTTTCCTACTGGGTTGGGTTTGAAGTTTGAACTGATCGATCGAGTTCAAGTCTAGGGTAAGACGATCAATGACTTCTTGGAAGCATCAAACACGATCTCACGGTCACAGATTATTCACTAGATTACCCAGTGGGTCATCCATCTGTGATGGTCCAGATTGATGGGCCTACCTGGACCTGTAATATTGGTTAGAATTAAAACTTTAATTGGTGTAGACTTTATTCGGGGAGGGGGCCGGGGGATTAGGACAAATGAAAAATCCACTTGCAAGAAGTGATGTATGCTATGCTTTGCCATCTCCGAGGCAATTCAAATGAAATTAATTGGTGGCTCTTTGTTTTGTTAAAATGATCGATCCATAGGACTTGATAGCTGGTGGCACTGAGAGCTCTGCAGTGACTGTAGAATGGGCCATCTGTGAGATATTGAGAAAGCCGGAGATCTTCGAAAAAGCGACAGAAGAACTCGACAGGGTGATCGGAAGAGAGAGATGGGTGGAAGAGAGAGACATCCCATCCCTACCATATATCGAAGCAATTGTGAAGGAAACGATGAGGATGCACCCAGTGGCACCAATGTTGGTACCCCGAATGGCTCGAGAAGATAGCCAAATTGCTGGCTATGACATCCCGAAAGGAACTCGAGTACTAGTAAACGTATGGACCATAGGGAGGGACCCTGCACTGTGGGACAAACCAAATGAATTCTGTCCTGAGAGGTTCATTGGAAGCGAGATCGACGTGAAAGGGCAGGATTTTGAGCTGTTGCCATTTGGATCGGGGAGAAGGATGTGCCCGGGCTATAGTCTTGGCCTAAAGGTGATTCAATCAAGCTTGGCAAATCTCTTGCATGGGTTCAATTGGAAATTGCCTGATAAAATGAAGAGGGAAGATCTGGACATGGAAGAAATTTTTGGGCTGTCTACACCAAAAAAGATCCCGCTTCTCACTGTAATTGAGCCTCGACTTCCAGCCAAGGTTTATTGCCACTAATTATGTGTTGGTTTGTCTTATGAGTTGTACTTAATACCCCTCTGGGGCTTTCAGAGTGTACTGTTTTCCTGCTAATTACCCTACTTATATGGACTGCCGAAAATAATATGGTGTGGAAGTTTTAAGTATTTTGCATATAGCCCTCTTAACATCTTCCAAACAAATCTGTGGTGGTAGTGGTAGTGTTAATGGTGCTCGCCATTCTCTCTTCGCTCTGTCTCACATTACTATCAATTCCGTTTGGGGTTCGATAGTGATGTGAGGGAGGTTCCAAGGTCTTGACCACATGACTGAATAAGCAAGCAAATAAAACTGTTTTGTACAGATACTTTTCTATTTGGCTTCATGAATCATGCTTCTAATACAAACAAAATGGTCCCTTGCACTTTGGGGCCGGGCCGGGATTTTCTGGTAGGGGCCAAGTCATGATTGATTAAAAATGTTAGTAATGGTCGATCAATTTGTGTAGAATGATTAGGTGGATATGAAAGATTTCGAGTATAAGAGGGTGAGAGTTCCAACCACTTGTGGGGGGTTCGGGATGTATCTCCCTTTTATTTTGGTACTAAGTTCATGGGACATCTCGTTTGTAGAATTTGTTCGTATCCTATAGGAATTGTTTCTCCTTTAGGGAGATACTTGCCCCTTTACTTATGGCTATACTATGTTAAATAATGAAATAAAATTTTTAGTATAAAAGATTTTCAAAAGTTCAGGCGCAGCTGCCCCTTGCTCCATGGCTATTCCCTATTAAGTAATTAAATAACATAATAAGTTTTTTTCTAAGGGCAGCTGCCCCCTGGATTCTCCCCTGCTTGTACCACTCCCATGAATCCAGATATTTGGAGCAATCCATAATCCTAGCAACAACTGGATTGGATTGAAGAGCTACTAATTTGGAAGCAAACTCAGAACCCCGTCCCTGCATCCAACTGAAAACACTACTTATCTAAAGTCTTGGAATAATCAAGAGCTTGGATTGTGGTTCCATCCTATTAGAAACTATTGCCAACAGCACAACGGAGCTGCTCTAGCAGCCCCTCCAACAAGATGAGCTCAAATTATAACAATGGTTTTTAAAGCATCATTTTTGAAATAATCTAATAGTTTAATGAGCCCGCAAAGAGCTAAAAGCAAGGTTGTGATCCGGGAGATCAAACAAAACTAGTTCCCATGTATTGTTTTTTGGGTATCATACGGTTAGGCCTCAACCCCTGTTAGTAGTGTTAATTTCTGTTCATGAGTTAGAAGTTAGAGCTTAGCATGTTAACTTGGCCAAAAAGTGGTCTTTTTAACCGTCATACCAATTTTTAACAATCAATCTCAACTCATCAATACTTTTACTGTTACGGTATTCTTTTCAACTGTTACATCAACTCTTATGAATCAATCCCAAACCATCTGTATTGTTCCGTTGCCTTCGAAAATGTAGGAATCAGGAGGATAGGGTGTAGCAAGTGGGGAAAGGCAGAGCGAACCCAGGGACAGAGAAAACTCAGAATCTTATTGACTTTTGAACGGAAAAGCTGAATGATGTAATTGCGAGAAATTGACGACTGCTGAAATTTTGTCTATTTCGATCACCTTCGGACGAAAAAGGACGCTATTCTTTAAGAATTAATCTAGGGATTCTTCCGAGGGCAGGCCCATTCGTGCTTTGTATTGTACCTGGAACGGCTCACCTAGTAAACGTGTCTCTCGTGTCAGGCCACTAACAATATATGGAAGCCTAAGTATGGCCCATGGCGGGCCTGTGTCGTGCCGTGCCTGTGGGCCAGCCCATGTACCTTTTAAAAAAAATTTTAAATTAAATTTATAATTGTAAAATTAAAATACAAAGACATCGATATTAACTTAAAATTCAAAAACATATTATTTTATTTATCTTTAAAATCTGTAATACAAGCAAGTGGTACAATACAAAATTCTAAATAAATGTGAGAATTGCATCACTATAGTTTGAGTACATCCCAATTAGGTGGACACCTATCCAACTATCAATTATTTGCATTGTTCAAGCTTTACAAGTTATAATAATAGAAAAAAAAATACAATATTATCACTAATCTTTTGGTTAGTTGCTTATATCTAAGTTTGTAAAATCTTTGGATATATCATCTTTGGTGTCTTCTGGTCATAGTTCTCTATCATGCCAATCATTTATGCACATTAAGGCCCTGTTTGGTGCACTTTCATTTTTTGTTTTAAAAACAAAATTTTGAAAATTTAATAGAAAACATGTTTTTGTTTTTTATTTTTAAAAATTAGTCACAAAATTTTTGAAAATTGTCATGTTTGGTTGCACTTCCTTTTTCTGTTATTAAAAACAAAATTTTAAAAAAAATTTCATAAAACATATTTGGTAAATATGTTTCTATTTTTTGTTTTTAAAAATTAACAACAAAATTTTAAAAAACCCAGATAACAAAAATTTTCTATTACTTCTATTTTTAGAAATAAAAAACAAAAACAAAAAGAATTAGATGTCACCAAAACCACCACCACCACCACTCACCACCACCACCTACCACCACCACCACTCACCTCCACCACCCACTACTCACCAATCACCACTACCACCACTCCCCTCCACCACCCACCACTCACCAATCACCACCACCACTCACCACTCACCACTCACCACCACCACCACCGAACCACCACCACCACTCCACCACCACACCACCACTCCACCCACCACCCACCACCACCTCACCACCCACCACCATCACTTCACCACCCACCACCACCTACTACCAAACCACCATTACCACACCACCACTAACCTCCATAGCCACCCACCACTACTACCACCATAGATTGGAATTGTTTACTCATTATTATGTTCATCATAACACAAATTTTCTTTTACCTCTGATTTTTAAAATAAAAAACAAAAATGGAAAACACAGACTCACCATCACCACCTATTACCACCACCACCCACAGCAACCACCACAATACTACCACCACCACCACTACACCACCACCCACCTCCACAATACTACAATCACCACCACCATAATACTAGCATCATCCACCACCACCACACCACCACTACTCACCACCCACCACCCACCACCCACCACCACCACCACCACGTCCTCCACCTCCACCTCCACCTCCACCGCACCACCACCACCCACCACCACAATACAACCATTAACCACAATACCACCACCACCACTACCGCTACATCACTACTCACCACCCACCACCCACCACCCACCACCCACCACCCACCACCACCACCACTACTCACCACTCACCACCACAATACAACCACCATCATCACTACCACCACCCACCACCATTCACCATTACCACCACCACCACGAATTGAAATTATTTAATCATATTTACTAAACGCGTTTTTTTGTTTTTCTTTTTAAAAAATAAGTAACAGTTAATACTAAACGTGTTTCCTACTTTAAAAAATTGATAACAAAAAGTCGTTTCCAATTTTTAAAAACAAAAACAGAAAAACGGAAGTGTATCCAAATGGACCCTAAGCACTCCAAAATTTAGGAAGTTAATCTGCTCCTGCTCTCGGTCAATACTCTACTACCTGCACTAAAAGCAGACTCTAATACTACAGTTGAGACCCATCAATAAGCTTGTAAAATGTAGAGATTGAGACTTTGAAAGAGCTTATAGGCTTGTAGAATGAAGAGATTGAGAGTGAAATATTTGTGTGAGAAAAAATGATTAAGGGGTTAGGATATATTTAAAGAATTTTGGATTAATAAATGACTAAAATACCCCTAAATCTAATCGTTATATAGTTATTGGGAAGACTATTTTGATCATTTGTGAGCTTAAATGAACAATTTTTGCTTTTGCCCTTCAAACTAGGTCATTTTATGGTTGTTTAGGAGAGTAAAAATACAAATTTTAAAAAAAAAAAAATTGTTGGAAAAGGTGGACTAAGCGGGCCATGCCTAACAATTCACATGTCATGTCGTTCCATGTAGTGCCTTGGCGTGCCCATGCTCGTACCTGTTTCACGTGTCGTGCCCGCCCACTAGTAAAAAAATAAAGAAAATGGTAAACGGACCTCAGGGTCCTCTTCCAAATAGACCACCCAGTTATCAAGAGACACGTGGCAAAAAAATATATATTTTATTGCATGTCATTTTCTCTTTCACTATGTTTTTCACAATGTGTTCAAATTTAATTGGGGAGGTCAGCTTTGAAGAAGACCCTAGGTCTACGAATCAGAACTCAAAAAAAAAAAAAGGCCAGACATGGCACGTTTATTGAGGTTAGAAGTAGAGGTTGACTGATAGTAGGGGTAGCATTCCTCTGGACGAGTCCTAGATGTGCTGAGGTTAGTAATTTTTTTTTTTTTTTTAAACAAGGAAAGCTAGGTTAAGGCGACCAGATTTATTAAAAGAAAGAATGAAGAAATACAGGAGGAAAAGAGGAGGGGAATAAAAGGGACTGCCGCACAAGGCAGACAAGACCCCACAAGGCAGCCGATACAAAAAACACATATACAAGAGACAAAGCCTTGACGCAAACACAACCCAAAGGCCTCGGCTTGTCTATGAAGCCAGACACCCCTTGTCCGAGGCAACCATAGAATGGAGGACAAGTGGTGGAGAAGTCAAAATCATGGGCATGATTTTGACTTCTCCACACAATATGACACATGGCGATAAGGTGTTGAGATAAAGGGGTAGAGATATCAAGTGGGGAGAATTCAAAATCCTGGGGAGAAAATGAAATGGCTTCTCCATTTTTAATGCTACATGTCCCCTATTCTATGTTGCCCGAGAGGGGTTTCTGGCTTCGCTAGAGACAATCCGAGGCCCATCCCAAACCACCCTAGGATACCCGACCTATATGCTTCACAATTTGTACACAGATAAATCAGTCACACCCGGTTTCTCTTTGTCACGAGGATACTCATAGTCGCCAACCACTCGAGGAATCTTAGAAAACCGGCGACAAATAGGAGGAGGAGAGTGGTAACAAGAAAACTGCGGGCTGAGGTCAGTACTTGTGAGGAAATTCTCAAGTGTAATATAAGATGTTCATATTAAATCAGTCTCAATGTTTCGGGTTGTTTTTCAAGAATTTTTTTTGAAGAAAACACCTTTTTTGGACCAATGTAATTTTTTGGAGATAAGCATCATACATCGAGATATGTTTTTGTTTTTTCTTCTCTTTTTTTCAAATACTTCTTAAAGGATCCTCATTTGTTGGCTAGATCTTGGGTGTTCTAGCCTTTACAAGGTATAGGCTTTATATTCTACTTAGGTCTAATTGTGGTGTGACAATAATAGATGGATATATATGTAAATATGATGTGGGATTATTTGTTGTGAGGAAATTCTCAAGTGTAATATAAGATGCTCATATTAAATCAGTTTAAATGTTTCAGGTTATTTGTCAAGAATTTTTGGAGATAAACACCTTTTTTGGAGCAATGTAATTTTTTGGAGATAAGCATCATACATCAAGGTATGTTTTTGTTTTTTTTTCTCTTCTTTTCACATACTTCTTAAAGTGTTCCTCATTTGTTGGCTAAATCTTGGGTGTTCTAGCCTTTATAAGGGGAGTTGGGGAAGCAACTATTTGGAAGAGGTGTGTGTAAGAGTTTTTTGTGGTTAAAAACACAAGATGTCCAGCTAACTAGAAGCAGCCTTTACATAGGACCTATTAATGTATGTTGCTTAATTTATAAGTTGTTTCCAACATTAAAGAGTAGTGCTGTAAATTGTAGGAATATTTACAGCATTAAAGAAGTGGGCATTTTGGTATTAAGAAGTTGCAATCATGGTTAGATTGACACTATCTTTTTTTTCAGTTTTTTGGATTACTGGGTATCTGTGTTTTTTCTTTTCTATGGGTCCTGTTTCTGAATAACTTGTATTGGTTTTTTTTATGTAGGTGTTGTTGATCAGGTAAATATGCTATAAAAGTTTGGATTTTTTCCCTTGGGGTTAAGTTGATTTAGGTAGGTAAGAGAGAAATCTTCATGCCAGTTCTTAGATTTTGCATGATCAGATAATTTTCAACTACTATTGAATGAGAAATTTTACAAATTTTTGGTATTCTCCAACTTTTGGGCTTCTTGATTTTGAGGATTGATAATTATTTTTTCCTTTTGGATCTTGGTGTTTTTCTTCAGGTAGTTTGGAGTTTGGACCCTTTTGAAGCAAGTAGTTTAGAGTTTGGACCTGTGTTATCTTGATCAGGTAGTTTGCTTGCTATATAAGAAAGTTCAATCTTCCAACCATGATCTTAAGAAGATGGTCTTATCTAGTAGGTAGTTCTGAATTACTTTTCTTTTGTTGATATTGGTGAGTAGGTACCAATATTAAGAGATACAAAGCTTCAATACCCTTTAAATTTGATTTGGGTGGTGATAGTAGGTTATTTCCGTCGCTTGAAATCACCTTATTATCTATACTTTAATTTATCTAAATCCTACAAACATATGAGAATGGTATAGGGCTTGTGTCGGATGTCAAATCCTCACTCGTGAATTATGAGGTTAGTATAAAGAAGAAACCAAAAAGAATGGGAAATTGTAAGATGATGGAGGGATTAGAATGATGAATAATGAGTTTTTTAAAAAAACAATTTTTGGGAGAGGTATTATTAAGACCTACTAATAAAATTACATGAAATAAAATGACTTACTATTAATTAATGAAAGACAATAAAGCATAAAAAAATAACATATATTCATTAAAAATAGTCACTTACAAAGTTAAATTGAATCTCATTACATCCATAAGAAAATTCAGCAAATCGAAAACTCATACTAAACATAGTTGCAAGTGTTCTGAGGGGGTTTTTGAGAAGGGATTCAAAAAAGAAGAGGTTGAGAGTCTTAGATAAAAATGGGTTGAGAAATGAGAGGTGAGAAAAGAAGTTATGGGGGAGAAAACCATCTATAAGGGAAAGCGAGGGGTGAGTATTTATAGAGGGTGACTAGGGTTTTATAAATATTAGGTTTAGAAAAGTGGGTTAGGATTTTTAGAAAGAGATGAGTGGCTAGGATTAAGGTTTGGTGATAGAGAAGAGATGGATGGTTAGGATTTTATAGAGAAAGAGATTAGAGTTTTAACACAATGGGGAATTTAGGGAGAGCTAAAGAGAAAAAGAAAATATGAGAAGATATTGTGGGATTAAAGTTACTATGTGAGAGAGAGAAAGTATGGATTTGAAATAGATGATTAGGATAGAAGAATAATGGGTGGCTAGGATTAATGAGAGAGGAAATTGGTTAGGGTTTGAAAATTACTAAATAAAAAAAACAAAAAGAAGCAAAAGGTCTTGAACCCTAGTCTCTAACATTATAACCCCCAACCTTTGCCAATTAAGCTTGCTTCTTTCTTTGTCTTGTATGGAATATTTATCAATTGAATCTCTTTCTCTTGGAAATGTTTTCTTTGGTTCTTTAGACTTCTTCATTCACTAGCTTAGCCCATACTTGACTCGTCTCTTCATGATGTAACTTGTTGGCTCTTTAGCTTTCAATAATAGGACTTTGATGGTTGCTTTTGGCTTCCTGGTTCTTGAATTTCTTCTAATCTAGGGTCCTGAAACAATAAAGCGCATAATGAGAGTTCATAAAAACAACTTTGAATCTAGATTTTCATAAATGTGTTTAATTCATGCTAATATACCGTTTTGACCAAAAAAGTGCGTTCTATGCAATGGAGAAAACTCTTACATAGAAAAGTTGATAAAAATGAAGGTTTTACGTAAGAGAATTAGATAAGGCTTAAAAGAATAATAGTGAAAATAAGCACTTTTAAGCGAATATCAGGTGGCTTAGATCCATTAAAGTCTGATATTGGCTTGTGAAAATAACCAGCTTGTGAGTGTAACTTTCCTATTTCCTTAGGTCCAAAAATGGCTTTGTTTATGGTTTCCATGAAGAAATGAATTGTATTATTCCAATATCCATTTCCAACTTGAGAGAATTTTGATAATGTTAGGTTTGATGTGAGAGAAAGAGAGAGAGAGAGAGACCGCACAATTAGCTAAAAATTATTGCCCAACTTCATTTCATTTGTAAGAAAATATTTTCTCATCTTTTCAGGCTTATGCTGTTATGCAATCTTGTAGATTTTTATTCAATGATGCCATTGATAATTATGATTGCTTTTTATTAACCTCCTGATATATTTTTTACCCCATCAGGTTCAACAAGAGGAAGATTGGAGATGACTTTGTCAAAACTTCTTGCATATAATGATATAATTGGTGATGAGAATGTTGGGGTCATGGTATTATTGGATGTTAGTTGCAGACTCTAAATGTATTCTAGGATCAACAAGGTTGACATTGGTTTAGTCTTTTTTTTTTTTTTAAGTTGTAGTGTAAGGTGTGGTGTAGTTTTGTCATTGTATATGTTATAAATGTTGAACTCTAATGGTTTAATTTGTGTAAACATGTAATGATGTTTAACTAAATTTGTTGAGCTTTTACTTTAGCCCTCAAAAAGCTTTCAAAGTAAATGTATGAATCACAGTAATCGAGCTCGAGTATCGATCTCGGTACTCGAGCACCGAGCCTTGTACTCAAGCTCATTTCATATGGATTAATCAAACCGAGTTGAGCTGACTGCCAAGCCGAGCTCAAGCTTAAGGTATATTTCACGAGCCGAGCTTGAACATTAGTGTAAATTTTTGAGCCGAGCCTGAAATTCCCACTACTCGGCTCAGCTTGATATCACCCCTATTTGTGGGGAGTTATATTGCTGATAAGGCATTCGCACATCGAGTCGAGAGTAGGCCATCCTTGAGGAGATTTCAAGAGAGATGGATCCAAAGTCCTTTAGGTGGTTGTCTGGAAAAGCGAGAGATCAAGCCCAAGGCACCCAAAGCCGACCAAACTGTCCAAAACCAAGAGCGAAGAGCCTTGTGAAAAAATTTCTACTTTACTACTGACCTATAGATCAAATTTATCTTTTTTTTTTACTCCATCATGTTGCTGTTAAAATGTGTTGATATCAAGTTATCTTTTTTTTTTTTACTCCATCATGTTGCTGTTAATGTGTTGATATCAAGTTTGAAGTGGAAGGTGTCAGCTAGTTTAGTTGGTAAAGTTTCTTGGCATCGTACCATAGACCTGGGATTGAATCCCACCTATATTATGGTCCGCCGGGGGGGGGGGGGGGGGGGGGGGGGGCGTTTACGGGGGGGGGAGGGCTACCCCCTTACTGTGTAGCCCATAGGTCCATGTTCAATGAACCAAAAAAAAAGGTTTGAGGTGACTGTTTAGAATTCTTATATATATCATTCTACTAATAAAAGTACAAGGAGTAACTTAAACTTTATTTGGACTTAAATACCCTTTAATTAAAAAATACTAACTCATTAATCTATCATATCTATTGAAATTGTTAATAGAATGTATAGTATTATGTGGGCTATTACGTATAAAATCTCCTCTTATCTCTACTTTGCTATTTTTATGGGTAAGGACTCTATTGGAAGAGAGTTAAGGGGGACAGAACTATTGCTTCCTTACATTGCAACTCCCTTCTTGGGACGAAACAGGACCACCCATCCTATGAGGATCCATTAAAGGTTTTGGAGCCGGGGGCAAACCCTGATGACCAGCTTATTTGAGAGCTCTTCTACTGCCTACTCGGTGCCTTCTCTGGAAGTGTAGGTTACACAAGCGCACACAGGCTGCAGCACCATCCTTATGGACTCAATCTCACCATGTGCAGAAGTGCTTCCTTAGCTCTTGCTCGGTGAGCCATGCATCAAGCTCACCCACATAGAGGGTCTTAATATGTATATTTAACATAATATATATTCATATTTATTATACGATAATATTATAAATTGTATAAATTTATAATAGATATTTATGCTATCTAAACTACATATTTAATGTAATCTATATTATAATTTATAAAAAAAAATCTTATTTATATATATATAATAATCTATATAGATGTATAACAATTGAAGAAAATAATCCGCTCTTCGCAATGCTGCCCTTTAACTGTGGTTAAGATTCACTAATTCTTAGGATTATTTTTTTAACCTTACCATAAAAATCAAGGTTAAAAATATCAACTTTAATTAAATGGAGCTAACCACAATTAAGAGGCAATTCTTTTGTCTGATCTAATCGAGGTTGTCGGTTAGATAGACCGTGATCGTATACTCCCAGTGATACACGTGGCGGGCCGTGTGGGTGAGACCCACTCGGATTTGGGTAGGTTCAACTAACCCATGTGGGTTGGCAGACCTGAGTTCTCCATGCAACTCATCGGTTGAAAGTTGGAGCGGTTAGATTCAATGAATCTGGAATGTGGGTAGTTAGGGTAGAGTGAGGAGGTGTACCTTTTAACCCATTTTTAACTATGGCTAAATAACTTCATTTCCCTATAATACATATGTACATTTAATTTTCATACTTAAATTGTATTATTTCATCTTTGAATAATCTGTATTTAATAGGTATTTTTCACATATGGTTTGCCTGCCCAGTATGCAAGTTGGATACTACTTAGGTGTTTGTTCCATTATTTCCAAGTTATTTGGTATACGCCACATGGACATTATATTCAACACCATCAAGTTATTTGGTATACGCCACATGGACATTATATTCAACACCATCTCCATCGCAAGTCATGTTATCCTCTATGTGAGGATTAATGAGTTATAATCAATGAACTAATTATAACTTTGATAACAAATATATATATATATATATATATATATATATATATACATATACTAGTAAAGGTGCACGTGCTTTTGCACGAACTAATTTTTTTAATAAAATTAGAATATTTGTTTTTACGTGAGTGTTTACCAAAAGCAGTCACTCACTCCAAAATGATGTAATTAATTTCAAAAGCGGTAAAAAAAGACTAAATATTTTAAGTTGAAGTTTTTAATTATTAATCAGCACTAACTTAATATATAATAGTAAATAAATTCACACACTGATCTTTTAAGAGGCTTATAAATTCTAAATATTAACAGCTAAAAAATAATATTTTAAGAGGTTAGACGCCTGAAGTGGGGGTGGCAATCGGGCTGAGTTTGGGCTTCAAAGCCTATGTAAATGTGTCGGGCTTCAGGCCTATTCAAAAATCAATAAAAGACAAGCTTATACTCAGCCCATTGCCACAGTAAAGCCCCCTCCGGGGAAGTGAGAACTTACTTTGAGTCATTGATTGCAATTGACTTGTAGCCTTGAACATGCATTAGTAACATGTCTCTTTTGAAGTATGAGGATATCACTCTTGATCAAGTATAAGGTACCTCTAACCGGCTTCATTAACTCTACCTTCTGCAATAACTAAGTGGGCATTATTCCGGCTCATAAAAAACTCTCGAATCCCCGGCCCATAGCATTCAATCCCCAAGGCTCATAAACAACTCCAAGAATCCCCGACTTCATCTGCTCTAATGTTTGATGACAATCCAACTCTTTAATAACTACTAATAGAGAGTCCTCTATACAAGAACAACAAAAAAGAGGGTTTTTTTTTTTTTTTTTATTGATGGCAATCCAACTATCTACTAAGAATAGAGTTCTTATCAATAAGAACAAAATTTATAATTCTAATATAATCCCATTAGCATTTATAATTACCCAAATGTGTTGTCAATAAATCATCAACATATATACGTGTATGAAAAATAAAGCATGATGCCAATCTAATTACCTAAAATTAAATTCCCCCCTCTACTAAAATCCCAATAAATACAGAAAACCTAATGACTAATGGCCTTTGAACGACCGTACCAAGCCTACCCGACAATAGCCATCTCAATACGAAGTAGAAAAAAAAAAAAACATGACGAGACCAACAAAAGTTTAATGGTTGAATTTATAGAGAGATGCCAAAAATATCCAAATCATAAAGAAAACTATAATACTATAAAGATGAAGGGAAGATATACCAACAGATATTGTGTTCACTCTAATTTTATGCTTTCTTCCAGCTTCGAAAGCGAGCACCTGCACCGAGCATAAAATGTAATTAGCATGCCACATCCCAGCAAAAACAGAGAAAGGAGAACTTGAATTGATGCGACAATACGGCCAGTGAGAAAACATACTCACTTTTGTGTTACTTTCCAAAGCTGCCTTTGCTGAACTCATGCCTCCACCATATCTGCATATATACAGTTGGACATTAAGAAGCCTCTTCTGATGAGAACAGCTTCACTCTGCAAACACAACCAGTTGAGTAAATAACGGGAGGCATACATACACTGGAATGATCCTTTCCGAAGCAATATTTGTGAGAGATATTGAAGCACCACCTGAAATAATTACAGCAAGCTTAAAATCTAGAAACATTACCACTTGGTGCTTTAAATTACACATAATTAAAAAAAGTAAAAAAGAGAAGGAGAAAGAAAGGAATAGGAAAAAGCAGCGCATGCTAGGATTCATTATTGGAATGAAATGCTTGAGTAAAGAAACATAGGAGTAACTTGATGCAGAGGTCACTGAAAGATATCCTTTCCTGGATGTCTCCAAGAGAGGTTTACTCACCTGTTCACGAGATGTTCTCTAGATAAATACCATGATTCCGAAAGCGAGGCCAATGATGAGCGAGTTCCCAATTGATACAACATGGAGTTCGAGCGTGGTAAGGTGCCCCGTGAACACTTGCGTGATGGCTCCTAGCGAGTACTGAGTAATGGCGGTGAAGATCGCAGGTCCAGCCAAGTACCATAGCTTCTTGTTCCCCATTAATGCTTCCTTGATCTTGCAAGTCGACGCCGGCCATCTCCTTTTTCCTTCTCCCTTCTCCCTTCTCCCTTCTCCCTTCTAATGATATTAAGATAGTTGCCACAATTACAAAGAGTTCTTTGATAAAGAAAGCCTTAACTAATCTTGGTAGGACGAGATAATCTTATCTTCTCTACTCTGTACTACTATAATGAGAGTGGAGGGTTGAGGCGTTAAAGTGAGAATTGGTGGGCTGAGGCGTTGATTGAGTTTTAAAATTTTAAAACTCTTAAAGATAATACATAACTTAATAGTTGAGGCATTGATTGAATTTTTATTTTTTAAATCTTTTAAAGTGAAAATTGGTGGACTGAGGCGTTGATTGAGTTTTAAAATTTTAAAACTCTTAAAGATAACACATAACTTAATAATTGTATTCATTTTATATAGCACTCGGATAGAGCACGATTCCTCAATTAAAATATATCCCCTTATCTAACGTCCACCTAATCTCTCTCTCTCTCTTTCTGCCAATTGTGATTGAATGGGAGAGTTCAATCTTCACTCTCACGTGCATCGCACGTGCCACCCGCTAGTATCTACTAATGGATGTTTATTGTAATCCACTTCCCAAACAAACTAAACTTCAATTAATATTTTTAATAGATACCATAGGTTAATAAGTTAATATTTTTAATTAAAGGGTATTTAGGTCCAAATAAAGTTTAGTATACTCCTTGTATTTTTATTAGTAGAATGATATATATATATATATATACTATTAATCTTCTTCTTTTTCTCCGATTAAAAAGTGTTTGCTATTATACATATAGGTATATGTATAATTGATATTATGTTAAATGATTTTCGGGCACAAAACAGATGAAGTAAAAAATCATATTATTGAGAACGTTGACTATTTTGACGTTGATCAACCGTTAAAGAAAATAAAAACATAAAGAAAAATAGATAAGGTACGAAGAACCTATTAAAATCTAAATATTTTATTAGATTACTTGGGTTTTGATGATCATTATTTTAAATTTAGATTTCATATAATTTAGTTGATTTGATTTAATTCTTATTAATTGATTCTTTTGTGTTGATTAGTATTAGTTATTTGGTTTAATACTCTTAATTTTTTAAATTGTTATCATTTCAAGTGATTGCCACATCAATATTGAAATTAATGCAATTTTCATTATTGATGATCTTAATAATGACCCTCATATTCATTATACTCTTAGAATATTCTCAAAACTTTAGGTGAAGATGAAGCACATAAACATGTATACTTACCTACGAAACATATTTGTTGGAAAATTTTATGTGCATCGTGCATTTTTACTAGTGTATATATATATATATATTTCAAAGTAGTACAATCTTCTTTTAGGCTTACGGTTCACCATGCCCAACCCTAACCTTGAGGGTAAGGCTTGGGTTTAACTATTTCAGGCCCTTCAAGTGAGGGTTGGACTTGAATAGAGCGACACCTCGGTCCACTTACAGCCCTAATAGAGATTGGCCCGTCAAGGCACCCAGAACTAGCGGAAATGTCTGGAACGTACAGAAAGGCACATAGATGGGCCATGGTCAAAGAACCAAAAACATTTGTGAATGTTTGGAATGAAATCGAGGCGCTGTGAGGGGCTGACCAAGCGCCAAAAGCTTGATGACATATGAAAATGATCAAGGGACACTCAGGCACCAACTGCAGCAATGGAAACCCTCAAAGAAAGAAGAGTACGAGAACACAACAGTTCCAATTCTGATTTCAGTTCCAGCTGTGAACAATCGACTGCAGCGTAAGTTGGACCGCACTGTAAAGCCTTTTAATTTTTTCCCCTAGAGACCAAGATTGAGAGACATGAAAGGTTATTACTTTTTTTTTTTTTGATAAGAAAAAAGATAGGGCTCCAGAGTGTCGTCACAGCCCCCCAGGCACTGGCACTGGCCCTAGGTTAAAGGGTTGGCGTCTAGATTTAAGCCTGCCCATAGCAGGCACCTACCACCCGAGTATCAATGGCCCCACCTTCAGTCCCACATTGCTAGGTTTCAAGACGTGCGGCCAGGGGGACAAGCCTGCAAATGCCACCTACAACACAGAGAAAGGTTGAAGGCAAAGGATGACTAGGGTTATATAGTCCAAACTACCACTTAGCAATATCCCAGCTTGATTTGGTGCCCCTAAATCCTAATGCAAAAATTGACCTTTGCCACCTTAAAGTGAGGACCAAGGCATCATGTATCCTAATCTTATGGGTAGACTGTATGACAAGTGTAGTGTGTATTCACTAATGTTTGGTTGTTGAGAAAATAAATGAAAACAGAAAAGTAAAGAAAATTTTAGATTTCTAATAAAATTTTTAGTTGTGTTTTATCTAATTTTCTTTTATTTTTCATGTTTTCATTTATTTTCTCGGCAACCAAACATAGGGTGAGGTAAAGCTTGAGTCAATGCCTCGGATAATGCCAAGTCCAAATTCCCATTTTTTTAGCCTAAAAAAGAAAAGATGTGGTGGGTCCCAAAAATTGTTACATTTTTATTTTCTTCAATGTTTTTGGTTTTAAAAAAATAAAGTGGACATAGCATTACCCTGAGATCAAAGGTAAGAATTTTGAATCTGGATTGTGATTAATTTGATAAAAATCATTGTTAGTGTTACAAATGGAAAAGTACAAATGTTCAATAAATGGTCAGGCAATTGTGGTGTTGATTATGACTTAGAAGTTAGGCTGGCCCGGATAGAATTCGACCGGGATACTTTTCAAGTTCTCTCCATTGAAACAGATATCTTAGAGAGTGTTTGGTTATAGTGATAGCCAAATTCTAATTCGTTATTTCCTTCCATGGGACCCATATCCTTGCTAATTGCCATGCTTCTCATATAATTATCATCATATCCTTTGTTGTTTTGCTGATAAATTAAGTGATTAAGAATACACTTCACACATCATTTACTTATTGGTTTCAGACTCAGACAAAATTGATTATTGATCAAACCATCTAAGTGTCCCCTACTTCAGCCACTTATATTCCCATTTGAAGATTCTTCGCCTTAGCCCCAAAAGAAAAAAAATAGATTCTTCTCATGGTTAAAGCCAAATGTTGTGTAGATATTTTCCTTATTGACAAAAGGAGAACACCCTCTAGTGCATAGCCAGCTACCAAATTAAATGGTCTCAACTTGGATCCCCTCTTAAACCACGTGGTTAGATCGCGGTAAACTACTACATTCTTCACCCGTTATTTTGTCAGAGACCATTTAAATTGGTATCTCTCGGAATGCCATATCTAATCTCTTGGAAATGTATAGGCCAATAGTTTTTGTGAAGAGAAATACTGTGCTGTTTCTGGGATTTTAAGAAACTTTTGCTTGATAAAAAAAAAAAAAACTTATGCTTTCGTTTTGAGTTTTGACAGTTTTTCCGATGGGTATTCATCCGTTATAACGGACGGACGAGATAGGGCCATACAACTCGCTAAAATATCCCGAGGTGAAATTATCCAACCCTCCCCCTTTTAGCTAAAAATACCAAATTAATCTATTCTCTGAATTAACGAAACTAGCCTTATCTTACCTTATTTATTCCTCAGTAACGAACTTATTCACCGTTTTGTGCTTACTTGAAATTTTTTTCCTCATAATGCTTCTAAGGCATTTCCGTAAATAACCAAAAACGTAAAAATATTATTTTATCCTTAAATGGAACGCTCCTAAGTCTTATATAAACGTTTTCTTATATTCAATGAACGCCATTAACAAATTATAATACAATAATACTAGAAAATATAGAACGCTCTTAATAATTCAATAGAACGATCTTAAGTCTTATATAGAACGTTTTCTTATATTCAACGAATGCTATTAATAAGGTATAACACAATAATACTAAAAAAATATAGAACACTCTTGATAGCTCAATAGAACATTCTCTTATATTTTTTAATTCTTCGGATAAAAAATATAAGAGAGCATTCTATTGAACTATTAAGAACGTTCATTGAATATAAGAAAATGTTCTATATAAGACTGACTTAAGAGCGTTATTAAGGGTATAAAAGACTTTTTATGTTTTTTTTCTAATTGCGAGAATGTCATTCGAACCCTGCATGGTAAATTATTTGGAATTATGTCCATTTTGGAGATTAAGATCGGGTCTAAGCATTTTATAGTATTTGACTCTATTTATTATTTATTACTCTTTGAGATATAATATTTACTTCACAAAATGGTCAAATAATCAAATAAAAAAAGGAATTTACAAGTACATGATTAATCAGAGGGTTTTTTGTAAAAATCCCTAACTTTTCAACTATTTGTAAATATCTCTTGTGTTTTGTGATTTTCTATTATGCCCCAACTAACTTATAAAACTTTTACAAATCCACCATTCTTTTCTGATGTTATTTAATAGATGTTAATTTTTTTATGAAATGACCTTTTAAACCATTTTTTTTAAGGGGATTTAAAAAAAATTTCACAAGAGAATGCTTGGATCGTGTCCTTTTTAACACTCACTAATCATGCATCTAACCTTAGTTTTTAGAAGAAAATATATTAATCTTAGATTGATTATGCTTAACCATAGTTAAACGAGGCTCTACAAACCGTCACATGTCCCTTTTAACACCACTAACAATGGTTATATTCACTCACCCCTAGGGTTCATGCAAACCTTAGATTTAGAAAAAAAAAAAACCTTAGGTTGATTATGCTTAACCATAGTTAAATGGGGGTCTATAAGCTACCACATTTTTTTGACACCTACTAACTGTGGTTAAGATTCACTCACCCCTTGGGGTCATGCATCTAACCTTAGTTTTAGAAGAAAAAAAATATTAACTTTAGCTTAGTTATGCTTAACTACCCTTAAAGGAGGCTCTACAAACCGCCATGTGTCCCTTTTAACACCCACTAACAATAGGTAATATTCACTCACCCTTAGGGTTCATGCATCTAACCTTGGGTTTAAAAAAAATATAAAAAAGATTAACCTTAGGTTAATTATGCTTAATCACAGTTAAAGAGGACTCTACAAGTCGTCATTTGTCCTTTTTTAACACTCACTAGCTATAGTTAAGATTCACTCACCCTTAGGGTTCATCCATCTAACCTTGATTTTTAGATTTTCTTAAAAAAAAAAGTATTAACCTTAGGTCAATTAAGCTTTACCCCAATTAAAGAGAGATAAATGGGACACGTGGTGACCTATAAAGGTAAGTGTTTCGTCCAACCCATTATATAAAGGTTAGAAAAGTCATTTCATAAAATATTTAACATTTATTAACTAGCTTTTGGATGGAATGGTAGATTACAAAAGTTTTAAAAGTTAGTGGGAGCATAATACAAAATCACAAAACATAAGGGGTATTTACAAATAGCTGAAAAGATAGGGGTTTTTTTACAAAAAAAATCTTTAATCAAACAGTTAAAATCGTCCAGTTGGTGGGATCACTGTCACGCCCCAAAATCTCACTTATTACAAAGTGAAACTTTGGCACGTGACTTACTTATCATACCATCATGTTAGAAGCATAAAGACACACTAAAATATGAACTTGAAATTTTTTTCAAATTATATCAGTCAATTCTAAAGATCCATAACTGAAATTGAAATATAATAATGATCTAAATCATCCTTCATTGAAAAAGTCCGATGAACCCAAAAAAATAATATTTTTGAATTGATAACTCAAAAACCCAAGGGTGTGGCTAGGTGTAGAACCTCAAAACTTGGGTTCACTGTTCATGTGAATAGTGCAGTGATAGTGATGTGAATAGTGCTTTTAAAGGCCTAAAGCCTTGATGTAATTATGGTTTTATGTTTTGCAATGAAATGAGCTGTTTTGAATGAGTTGAAGTAAGTATGGTATTGTTTATGGGTGTTGGGGAAGATGGAACAAGAGTATAAAATACTATAAGTCTCGAAGAAGAGGGATGTCTTAATATATCCTCAACTTTAGGGAACTCTAGTTTTGTCACCGTTGATCGGAATCAAACATCGGTTTTCCAAAGACTGGTCTGTTGTGCAGTCAACTTTTTGGCAAATTTAGACCATGAATAAGTTAGAATTAGGAATTGTACATTAGCAACAAATTTATTTCTCTTTAAATTTCAAGTTCAACGCAAGTTGAATCGCCTAAATCCGATAAGTCATTCAAAAGTTATGGTCGAAACACCAGAGGGGACAAAACAGAGCATTATCCAGTTGACTAAATCATGCATCCAGTCAACTAGATATGCCCAGAATGGCCAAAACGACCCCAGAACACCATCCATTCGACTAAATCATGCATCCAGTAGACTAGATGAGCCCAAAATGCTCAAACCAACCCCAAAACATCATCCAATCGATTAGATCATGCATCTAGTCGACTAGATGAGCCCAAAAATGCCCAAACCAACCCTGAACCTGTAAACCATAAAAACAAAAGGGTATTTTGGGTTTTTCACAAACCTAACTCTATAAATACCTAAATTTCATGGGATTGAGGGTTTGGACACTTTGACAGACATGTTTTGAGAGGAAAAGAAATAGGGCTAGGGTTTCAAAAGGGGATTTCGTGTGAGATCAAAGGAGGAGCTCAATTCTTGATTCCAAGCTCCCTCAAGCTTGGATCTTCATCTTCAAAGCTTGGATCTTCTTCCTCAAGCTCAGATCTCGTCTCCAAGAGGTTTCTCAAGTGAAGGTTTTATCTCCTAAGGTAAATATACCAAAACTCTAGTTTTGCTATGATTCAACCTAGAAATAAGGGTTTTAAGGTTTGGTTTTTCACTAAAATGACAAATACGTATATGCTTTGATTTGTTAGGGTTTTTCCTTAAAGAAACTATGATTCTAAGTGGGACTTGTAATAGGCTTAATAGCCATGTTGATGTCATACTATTGTTATGAATGACATTCCATGACTATACTTGAATGATTTAAGGGTTTTGATGCTTACTACGATGTTTACAAGCCTCATATGATTAAGTTTAAAGCCTTATATGATTAAGTTTAAAGCTTTCTAAGTAGACCATGATGCTTCTATGATTTATGTAATTATGCCTTAAATGTTTAAAGCTTTCCAAGTATAGTATGATGCTCACAAGTACCTTATGCACTCATCGTTCTTGCTTGATCGATTTTCTCATAAGCACGATGTTTCAAAACACATAAGAAATTGTTTTTAAAGGAATGTTCATAAGAAAAGAAGTTTAAGAAAAATCTCATAAGAAAATGCATAACTCACAAGAATTGACAAGGCCAAACTATGGGTTGGTTTTTTCTAAGACTGGTTACAATGCTCACAAGGATCAAAGTCTAAGATTGGTTACATGTCTTATAAGGATCATAAGTATCGCAAGGCTTCACAAGGCTCATAAGAAACCTCATAAGAAACAAGTCTAAGATCGTTTCACAAGGCTCATTCCAAGATCATCTCATAAGGCTCACAAGAATCTCACAAGGCTCACAAGGATCTCATAAGGTTCAAGAGGATCTTATAAGAACTCATAAGCTCATAAGGCTCATAAGAACTCATAAGAAACTCGTAAAAAAATGGAATTCTCATAAGAAACTCATAAGATATGTTTTGGGACTTTCTACGAAAACTCATAAGACAAGATTTTGGAAAATATGCACTTTTAAGTAAGATTTGAACTACTGCTCTAAGTTCGGTTTTGATACATGTATTATAAATTGTTGCTTAATGTTTCGTGTAATATTGTTTATTATAACATTGTTAGTTAGTAGATTGTATATGCTGAGTATTCCATACTCAGCCGTACATTTTGATGTCGACAAGCCTATTTGACATTTGTGTTCCGTTCCTTGGGTCGAGGACTATGGCGAGGAGGAGCCCGCAGTAGCTGCTCCAGATGTGGATAGGAACCTTGATAGGTGGCCTTATCCTGGTCACTATTGAGAGAGAATGTGAGAGAGATATTACATTTTGTATTTTATTAAAGTAGGAGTGTCCACTTCACTTTTTGGATATGTTGTTTTGTATAAATTTGGAATACTGTCTATGTATCAAAGAAATGTTTAGTTTACACTTTCGCTCTATGTTATGCCCTTGTGTGTGTTTTATACAGGATGGTTTGATATGATATGTCAGGTCAGGAGCCAAAGTCTCACCTTAACTTGTAGGGGGGATTTTGGGTCGCGACAGAGTTGGTATTAGAGCCTAGGCATTAGGTTCCCTAGGGTCACTTAGAGTCTAATACCATGATTGAAACAAGACATTAGGTCTAAGGAAAGAGTCGTATTCCAATTATAAACTAATCATTTGGTCTTACTCCATAACCAGTTGAAACTAAACCGATCTTATGTCTTAGCTTCGCTAGAAACCTCAAGTGTATTATTATACTATGGTGTGTATATCTTGATGTATGCTCTATTTTTATATGAATATTTGATTTTGTTGAACTTCAATTCATAAATAATCATGGTTTTCGAGTTAGAATCACGTTTTGCTATTGTTCTCATGACTCGGTCATGAGACGTGACACACGGGGTCGACTTTGCTCAGGCCTTTGCTTCGATAGCTGAGACATTGGTCATGCTCGCAGCTAGGCAGCCTGCTGCTACACCTATTGTCATGCCAATTGTGGTACCACCACGTCCTCTCCCACATGGAGCATAGGCGAGCATTGAGGCTTTTCAGAGGATGAGGCCTCCCGTCTTCTAAGGCAGCATTGATTCATTGGTCACAGAGGCATGGATTATGCAGATGGAGAAGTTGCTCTCTGTTTTGAGGCCGATTAAGGCAGAGAGAGTTATTTGAGCCACCTTAATGATGAAAGGTGAGGTAGACCATTGGTGGAGGTCCGCTATCAGGATGAGGGATTTGACCCGAGCGGGTCATGAGTGGAAATGAGGAGAGTTTCTAGACGTCTTCTACAAGAAATATTTTCCCATACGAGTCAGAGAGAATATGGAGATAGAGTTTATCGCCCTAGAGTAGAGTAATATGTCATTGGACGAGTACGAGGCCAAATTTTCAGATTTGTCTCGATTTGCTCCGCACATGATAGCCACGGAGGCTATGAAGGCCAAGAAGTTTGAAAGAGGCATGAAGGGTTATCTCAGAGACAGGGTCTTTATGTTTCATTATGTGACCTATGCAGAGGTCTATGACAATGCTCAATTGGTGGAGACGAACTCGAAGGAGTTCTTCAAGGGAAGGAACATGGTTAGAGGCCAGTTTAGTGGCTCAGTACCACCTGCAAAGAGGGTCGGAACCGCCCCTTTCCAGAATTTTGGGCTGACATAGACCCAGAGGCCTCCTTTCTCACCACGGGCTCAGAGGCCTCCCTTTTCTGCACAGGTTCCTCGCCCCACTACGACATAGGCCATCGGATATTTACTGCACGCGTCCTCATTATCATTTGAGGAGTGTAGTTTTTGTGGCTGGAGGCACAGGGCCAGAGAATATCATAGGGCATCTGGCGGATGTTTTAATTGTGACGAGTAGGGCCACATGATTCAAGATTGCCCACGCCGACAGTCGCAAGCTCAGCCTCAAGGGAGCAAGCCCCTCATTCGGCAGACTTCTCAGTAGGGGTCTTTACAGGCTTCTACCCCTAGACCCTCATGGCCCACAGCACCGCCTCGTTAGGCAAACCAGGGCTGGGTCTTTGCCTTAACTGAATGAGACGCACATACATCTGATGATGTTGCGCAAGTATGCTAAATTTGTAAATTCTTCAAGTATAAATTGATTGTTATTATGTCAGATATGTCTACTTATGTGTATAACATGCTACCTATATGCTATGTATGTACTTCTTGAGATTTATTGACCTTACTTAATTATAATGCATAGGCGCTTTGCTAGTGAACGAGTGTTTAGCCCATGTGTTGATCGACACTGGATCAACACATTCCTTTGTTTCACCTACTTTTGCCAAGGGATTTTCTTTAAAGTCGAGTTGACTATGTCAGGATTTGTCAATTTGGACTGCGCTCGGCAAGTCAGTTGTTACGGATTGAGGGTACTAGGATTTTATGGTCCAAGTTGGGCAACATGAGTTGCCAGCCAATTTGATTATCTTAGATTTCTAGGATTTCAAAACCATGCTAGGGATGGATTGGCTTTCGATGCATCACGGGCACGTGGCTTGCTTTGAGAAGATGGTGGATTTTAAGCTAGAGGGTGTTAAGCCGTTTCACTTTCGCGGGCTGCAGAAGAGAGATATTGCCCAACTAGCAACTCTGAGTCTCTCAACCTTGGAGGCACGAAACTCCTCAGCCATCCCGGTTGTGAGTGAATATTTGAATGTATTTCCTGAAGATTTCTCAGGATTGCCTCCTGATCGGGTGATAGAGTTTTCCATTGAGTTGGCTCCTGGTACCGCTCTGATTTCGAGGGCTCTATACAGAATGGCCTTAGTTGAGCTTAAAGAGTTGAAAGAGCAGATAGAAGAGCTACAACATCTTGGTTTCATCCAACCGAGTGTGTCACTATGGGGAGATCCAATGCTCTTCATGAAGAAGAATGATGGGACGATGAGGATGTGCATTGACTACAAGCAATAAAACAAGGTCACAATCAAGAATTGTTATCCATTATCTCAGATAGACGATTTATTTGACCAACTAAAAGGGATAAGGTTCTTCTCCAAGATTGATTTGCGATCTGGGTATCACCAGTTGAAGATCAAGACAGAAGATGTTCCTAAGACCGCCTTTAGGACTCAATACGGACACTACGAGTTCCTGGTCATGCTTTTTGGTCTGACGAACGCGTCGGCTACTTTTATGGATTTGATGAACTGGGTGTTCAGACCTATCCTCGATCGGTGCGTCATTATTTTCGTCGATGACATATTGGTGTATTCCTTGACATGGGAGGATCATGATTGAGACCTTCGGCTTATACTTAAAACTCTTCGAGAGCATAGCTTGTATGCCAAGTTGAGTAAGTGTGAATTCTGGTTAGAAAATGTGGTGTTCCTTGGCCACGTAGTATCTGCTGAGGGCATCTCAGTCAATCCGGCGAAGATAGAGGCAGTGATAAGCTGGAAGAGACCCGGGAGTGTTACCGAAATTTGCAGTTTTCTTGGTTTAGAAGGCTACTACCGGAGATTCATAGAGGGGTTCTCCAGCTTAGCGACACCGCTCACGTACTTGACACAGAAAAATGCTAAGTTTGTTTGGAGTGACAAGTGCGAAGCATGCTTCATGGAGTTGAAGAAACGGCTTACTAGGGCCCCGTTCTCACAGTGCCATCTGGGAGTGGCGGCTTTGTGGTTTACTGTGATGCCCCGCGCGCCAGGCTAGGATGTGTTTGGATGCAGCACGGGAAGGTCATCACCTATGCTTCCTGATAGCTAAAAGAACATGAGAGGAACTATCCTACACACGACTTGGAGCTTGCCACAGTTGTGTTTACACTGAAGATTTGGTGGCTCTACCTTTATTGGGAGTAATTTGATGTGTTCACGGATCATAAGAGCTTGAAGTATCTATTTTCTCAGAATGAGCTAAATCTGAGGCAACGTCGATGGGTGGAGTTCATGAAGGATTACGAGTGTTCCATCTAGTACCACCCAGGTAAAGCAAACGTGGTGGCAAACGCTCTAAGCAGGAAGCCTCCTGTTTTCCTAGCTCACATAATGGTGCGCGAGTGGAAGTTGTTAGAGGACGTGTCTAGCCTCGACACCAACTTCAGTATTCCTACCTTTGGGTCGCTGATGACAAACATTTTAGTCAGGCCTTACATCTTGGACCGGATCCGAGAGTTACAGGGTTCGGATGCGGAACTACTTGCTTACCGGGACAAGTCAATTAGCAGTGGAAATGATGAATTCTCCTTAAATGGTGATGGAGCCATCACATTCAAGGGACGGTTATGTGTTCCCCGATGTAGATTTGAGGCGAAAGATCTTGGTTGAAGCTCATAAGTCCAAGTACACTGTGCATCCTAGAGGTATGAAGATGTATCGGAACCTCAAGGGACACTTATGGTGGCAGAACCTGAAGAGGGAGAAGTTGCAGGTCTCCTCTATACTGGGATGAAGTTAGTGAGAGGAAAGTGTTGGGTCCGGAGTTGATCAAGTAGACCGCAGACATGGTCAAGGTCATCAGGGAGCGGTTGAAAGTTGCTCAAAGCTGGTAGAAGAGCTATACCAAAACCCATAGGAGAGACCTTGATTTTTGTATTGGCGATTATGTGTTTGTGAATATTTCTCTGAGTAGGGGAATCATGAGGTTCGGTAAAAGGGGCAAGCTAAGCCCTAGGTATGTGGGGTCGTTTGAGATCATCATCAGAGTTGGTGAAGTTGCTTACCGGGTTGCCTTGCCTACTCACATGGCTTCGGTGCACAACGTATTCTATATCTCCATGCTCTAAAAATATCTCCCAGACCCCTCACATGTCATTGATCTGGATCCTATGGAGATTCAAGAGGATCTCACTCTAGTAGAGCAACCTGCTTAGATACTGGATCGTAGAGATTAAGTCTCAAGACTATTCCTTTAGTTCTCTCATATTAGGAATTATACATTAGCGATAAATTAGTTCCTCTTTGAATTTTGAGTTCAATGCAAGTTGAACCGCCTAAATCCGATAAGTCAGTCAAAAGTTATAGTCGAAACAATAGAGGGGATAAAACAGAGCATCATCCAATCAACTAGATCATGCATCCAGTCGACTAGATGTGCCTAGAACAGCCAAACTGACCCCAAAACATCATCCAGATGACTAGATCATGCATCCAGTCGACTAGATGAGCCCAAAAATGCTCAAACTGACCCTAGAACATCATCCAATCGACTAGATCATGCATCTAGTCGACTAGATGAGCCCAGAAATGCCTAAATTGACCCTAAACCTGTAAACCATGAAAAACAAAGGGTATTTTGGGTTTTTCACAAACCTAACTCTATAAATATCCAAATTTCATGGGATTGAGGGTTTGAACACTTTAAGAGACATATTTTGAGAGGAAAATAAATAGGGCTAGGATTTCAAAAGGGGATTTAGTGTGAGATCAAAGGAGGAGCTCGATTCTTGCTTCCAAGCTCCCTCAAGCTTGGATCTTCATCTTCAAAACTTGGATCTTCTTCCTCAAGCTTAGATCTCGTGTCCAAGAGGTTTATCAAATGAAGATTTTATCTCCTAAGGTAAATACACCTACTCTCTAGCTTTGCTATGATTCAACCTAGAAATAATGGTTTTAAGGTTTGGTTTGGCACTAAATACGTTTATGCTTTGATTTGTTAGGGTTTTTACTTAAAGAAACTATGATTCTAAGTAGGACTTGATGTAATAGGATTAATAGTCATGTTGATGTCATGCTATTGTTATGAATGATATTCCATGACTATGCTTGAATGATTTAATGGTTTTTATGTCTACTACAATGTTCACAAGTCTCAAATGATTAAGTTTAAAGCTTTCTAAGTAGACCATGATGCTTCTATGATTTATGTAATTATGCCTTAAATATTTAAAGCTTTCCAAGTATAGTATGATGCTCACAAGTACCTTATGCACTCACCGTTCTCACTTGATCGATTTTATCATAAGCATGATGTTTCAAAACTCATAAGAAATGGTTTTAAAGGAAAGTTCATAAGAAAAGAAGTTTAAGGAAAATCTCATAAGAAAACGCATAACTCATAAGAATTGACAAGGCCAAACTATGGGTTGGTATTTTCTAAGATTGGTTACAATGCTCACAAGGATATAAGTGTTCGATCGGTTATTATGCTCGCAAGGATCAAAGTCTAAGATCGATTACATGTCTCATAAGGATCATAAGTCTCACAAGGCTCATAAGTACCTCATAAGGCTCATAAGAAACCTCATAAGCAACAAATCTAAGATCGTTTCACAAGGCTCATAAGGATCATGTCCAAGATCATCTTATAAAGCTCACACAGATCTCAGAAGGCTCACAAGGATCTCATAAGAACTCATAAGCTCATAAGGCTCATAAGAACTCATAAGAAATGAAATTCGCATAAGAAACTCATAAGACATGTTTTGGGATTTTCTACAAAAACTCATAAGACAAGATTTTGGAAAATATGCACTTTTAAGTAAGATTTAAACTATTGCTCTAAGTTTGGTTTTGATACATGTATTATGAATTGTTGCTTTAATGTTTCATGTAATATTGTTGATTATAACATTGTTAGTTAGTAGATTGTATATGTTGAGTATTCCATACTCAGCCGTACATTTGATGCTGGCAGGTACATTTGACATTTGTGCTCCTGGTCTTTGGGTCGAGGACTATAGAGAGGAAGAGCCCATAGTAGCTGCTCCAGATGTGGATAGGAACCTTGATAGGTGGCCTTATCCTGGTTACTATTGAGAGATGATGTGAGAGAGAGATTACATTTTGTATTTGGTTAAAGTGGGAGTATCCACTTCACTTTTTGGATATGTTGTTTTGTATAAACTTGGAATACTGTCTATAAAAGAAAATTTTATTTTATGCTTCCGCTATGTTTTATGCTTCCGGCGTATGTTATGCCTTGTGTGTGTTTTATACAA
This sequence comes from Tetracentron sinense, assembly GCA_015143295.1. Lineage (NCBI taxonomy): Eukaryota > Viridiplantae > Streptophyta > Magnoliopsida > Trochodendrales > Trochodendraceae > Tetracentron > Tetracentron sinense. Next base: position 702,328 of record CM026554.1, on the reverse strand, counting down.
GATGGTTTGATATGATATGTCAGGTCAAGAGCCAAAGTCTCGCTTAACTCCTAGGGGGGATTTTGGGTCGCGATATTAGGTCTCCCTACAAGACTATCTTCCCTTTTTAAAATTTAACAATTAAATTATTAACTAAGGGAGGATGAACAATAAAGTGTGGAATAAAAGAAACAAACAAACCACAACACAAAAAGTTTTTACCTGAAAACCCTTCCGAGAAAAACCATGGGACCTAGTCCAGCAAGAGATATCCTTAAGAAAAAGTAAACAAATACTTACAAGACTCGAACTGTACTCAACCAGACTCGACACTACGATCCTCAATACTTAGTCCTCCATACCTCAAGAAGAAATCATGATCTCGTAAGACTCACAATCTACCGTAGTAGCATGTTATTCTCTTTGTGTCTCGACAAACCACAATCTCTATCAATGACGACTTCAGATTCCTCCGACCAAATAACCACAATCCTCCTCTGATCGATCTCCTTCGCAAAGGTTTCGGATTACTCCGACCAAGTTCTTCTTAACAAGAACGGGTTGATGGTTGTTCAATTAACAAACCCTTAATGAATCACGATCAAAGGAATAAACAAGCAAGCATGGATGAAAGCCTAACTTGCAATTTCTAGGATGGAAGAGGAGAGGAGAATGAGTTTGGGAAACCCTATTAATCTTTTAGAAACTCTCTAAAACTTCTTGGGTTCGAATGGGGATCAAGCCCAACTTATATAGGGTCAAAAATAGTGTTTTAATCAAGGTAGGAGACCAATTTCACCAGGAGTGGTCAACCGGTGTACTAGTGGTCGACTAGAGGTATAAGTGGTCGACCACTCATTAGTGCACACTCTGGAAAATAACACCAGACAAATTTTTTGTATGAGCGGTTGACCGATGGACCTAGAATTTGCCAAAAATTCATTCACAAAAGTTGTAGATCCTTTCGAGAGAATCAAGAGTGTTCGGCCGGTGGACCTAGAATTTTGCAAAACTTCATTCACGAAAATTGTATCTCTTTTCGAGAGCTTCAATTTTCATATATTATGGACCAAAATCAGAGTAATGGTCAATGACTTATGCCCCGTACACCGAACATGAGTTGTTTTGCATTTCTAACTTCTCGTATGCCTATGAAGGCTTGTATTTAGTCACCTAAGGTACATAGAGTGATTTTAAGTTAATTTTCTCGTAAGGTATAAAATATCTAGGTCACTTACCATCTTATGAGTGAGATGATGGTGATGCTTTGAATGTCTTCAATCGAACTTCTCGGTCTTCATCATCACAGAGTTTGATGCTTGTAGACAATGACACAAGACACTACTAGACACTTTGTTTTGACACCAGAATATGCCAATACTAAATGTATGGACTTAAAATCATGATTCTCAACATCAAAATAACTCTAAAGTCATCTAATATAATCTAAATTACAATTCCTCAAACATAAATTTAAAATTTTAATAAACTAGAATGAATAATAGAGTCATCTATCTAGATCTCTCTCCTCTTCAATATGATCACCTTCAGGTTCCTCTGCGTACTCTTCCTCGATGTGGGCAGTGAAATTGCGACACCAGATTAGATTGATCTACACCAACTTCAATGTGTCGCTTCACACCAAATCAAAAGAAGATGGAGTGTGTACACCATATAAAGCCCAAGCCATCATGTGGCTTTGGTTTGTCCCCGTAGACAGACCTGGTCAGATAAACCTCTACTAATCGGCCAAATAGCCAGTCCCTAGTTGAACCATTGCAGACTAACTCCATGAGTTAATCTGCGGACATACTTCAAAAGTAAGTCCCACAGACAAAATCATTCAAGCTTACGAATAGACCCTATAAGTCCCTCCGCAGGCCAGTCAATGACTAGCCTAGTCCGTGACCATAAAAGACTATGGACCTAACCCAGACCAAGGGCTGGACTTATGGTCCCACCTTATATTCGTCCGCAGACTGACTAAGGTCAGACCCTAATCCGCAGTCCAAATATGCTTGGACCTGAACTAGACCGCGGGTGAGACTCATGGTCTCACCTCTTTAATTTACGGACTGACCAAGGTCAGTCCTTTCCCAGATGACAGCCAGTATCTGACCGTCATGTGGCAGAGAATCCTTAACAAAAAGGACTCTCTGCCAGTTTTGGGGGATCCCAAGATAAAGATCCCCTCTCTTTGTCCCATAAGAGAGTGTCATATGCCACCTTATCCGAAAGAGGAAGTAATCTCTTCCATTTTCTGGGAAGATGAGACTCTTTCTCCTTTTGGGAGGGGGGAGTCTGATCTCCTAGATTTTCCAGAAAAGAAAGCCAATTTGGAGTCCATCAAAAAGGACTCACATCCGTATGATTTCTCTAGGATAAGAGAAATCAGCTATCTTGGATAGATGACCTTCTCTAAGGAGAGTTGGCCTCTTTTGATTTCTTAAAAAAGAGGAAGTCAATGGGGAGTCCAAAAAAGGACTCTCCAAATGATATAAAAAAAAAGAGTTTCTAACAAGAAATTCTCATGCACGTACAAGGACAGAAAGCACACACAAAGCAAAAGGTAGGAAAACAACAGTAACCCAAGAAGGAAGAAGAAGGATCTTCCACTAATGGAAAATACCAGGTGAACTCCCAATATGGCCACCTCTATTTCTTTTCTTTTTTTTGTTGCAAAGACCTCTATGAGGTATCCTATAACGCCTACAAGAGATCTGGGCAACCCCATTGAATAAATAAATACTTTATTTAAATATGTGTTCTTCTTTTCTTCTTCTTCTTAATCAGAGGTTCTTCCCCAATTCGGGAAGGTAATTAACAGTCTGAGTTTACTCAGATTGGAAGGATAGTCCTCCACACAAAATAATAAACTTCATACAACAATGGAGGTAATCTGACCACAAGGTTCAAGAGATCAATCATAAAAGACGCTTGAAATTTGCGTGTACACTCAATCTAAGGTTCTTCTCCACAAATATTGAAACCTGAACATGCCGACAATAACAGTTCAGCTGAGCAACGAATAACTCAACGTATCTGAACTTATAGCTAGCAATGTCATAAGCATTAATATAAAACATATATCATAGTTTAACAAAATAGTCGGCATACATTAATCCAAGCATACATACATAATTAGAGTACGAAAACATAATTAGTTTTTACTTGTGCTCACTTGTACTTACTTTTCTCCATGAGTGACAATAACTCATACTTCAACTGTAGAGCCTCGGAAATTAGGATCACTGTTCATGTGAATAAGGCAATGAATAGTGCTTTGCCTAGTGTATGTAAAGGCCTAAAGTCTTCCATGTGTTCTTGATTTGGGGAAAGGGAAGTGAGGATTTTATATGTGTATGTTGAGTCTCAAAATAAGAGTATAATAATACTCTAAGTATATAAAAGCATAGGGTATAAAATACCTTAAGTGTGAATGTAGGACCCCGGGAACCAAGTTCACAATGTTGTGAATAGTGCTATGAATAGTATTAGGGCACTTGGGTTGAAGGCCAAATACTTCTGATATTGTTATGATGTTATGAAAAAGGATAAAAAAAGGTTTTTACCTTGAGTTTAAGTGAGTAGGAATGTGTGCATTGATATGTTGGTGTGTTTAAGCCAAGAGTATGCATTACTCTAAATAGTGGGCGTTGAAGCAAAGAGTAGAAATACTCTAAGAATTTTGGGTGAGTTAATGTATAAGGGAAGAGTATAAGGAAAACTCTAAGTGTGTTACGGTGTGCGTTCAAGGTTCTAAGGACCCTCTTAGGTGATCTAGTATGATCAAAAGTTGTAAAGAAGAGAAGTGAGATGTCTAAACATACCCTGAGTTTTAAAGAGCTCTAGATTTCTCACCGCTGATCGGAATCGATGGATTCTTGAATTTTTGGAAAGATATCGAAACCCTCTTTGAGGTTCATGTTTATCACTTTTTCAGATTTTGAGTCGACATTGGGTTAAACGTCAGAATTCTAAAAACTAGTCTGCTGAAATTTTGGGCTGCTGAAATCCATTTTTAGACCATTCAACCTTAGATCCAATTTAGACAATTAAGAACTCAAAATTAGGATTAGTCCATTAGAAAAAAAAAATTGTTCTCCTTTGAATGTCAAGTCCAATGCAAGTTAAATCGTCAAAATCCGATAAGCGAGTCAAAAGTTATGATCAAAATACCAAAACAGGAAAAACTCAACCAAGTCAAAGTACCCACTCATCGCCGAGTGTCATTCACTAGTCAATGAGTATGAACCACTAGTCGACGAGTGAGTGCCCAGAAGGCCCCAAACCGACCCAGAACTCTTCCACAGACCTTGGGAGATATTTTGCAAGGACTTTTAAGGGATTTGGCAACCCTTAGACCATAAATAGAAGATGATTTCGTAGGTATAGATTTACCAAACCCTAAGCTTAGATTTTTGAGAGATTCAAGACGAGAAGAAGAAGAAGAAAGCTGAGAGTTGTTTGGATGTTCTGAGTTCGTGTTTTTCCATCAAATGAAGAGTTCTTCTTGCTTTCTTGGTGTTCTAACACCTGGGGTTCGATTCCAAAGTGATTCATCAAGTTGGGATTTATCCAAGGTTAGTTCTTGGTTGTAGTCTAAGAGCAAAAGTGAAGCTCTGTTCTTGTTCCAGATTTTTATAAGCTTCTCAAAGCTTGGATATTGATCTCTCAAGCTTCTAAAAGCTCTTGATTGAAGGAAATCAATCCTTCAAAAGGTAGATACTCTCTACTAACTAGCTATGTTATGATTCATGATTAAGTGTGATGAAAGGTTTGAATGAAAAATACAGAGTTTTGATAAAACAGATTTAAAGTAAGATGAAAAGTATGTTATTTAGATGAAATGAATTAGATACTCCCTTCATGTTCTAATTCATAAATGCTTAGTATCTATTGAAACACGTTTTGGAGAAAACTAAGGCATAGAGCCTTATATGTGTATACTATTGAAGCAACTAAAATGAAATTTGGATTTCCATGAGTTTAATGGTTACCTACCATGTTTGCATAGTAGAGTTTTTGTATAAATGAGAATATGGAAATGGATGGTTTTGATGACATAGGCTAAGTAGACCATGTGCATACTATTATAACTCCATGAATGAAATTCCTTGATTTCTTTCTACATTTTAATCACTCTCTAAGCATACCATGCTGCTTCTAAGTACTCTATGCATGATGCTCCTAAATACCTTATGCATGTGACTCAATGTTAGAAGCTTTCTATGATCACTATAATGCTCACAAATACTCTCTAATGTTCATCAATGCTCTAAGCACATGTATGATATTTCTATGATTGTAGTTCTATGGGCATGTGATGATGTTTAAATGCTTTTTAATTATACCATGATGCTCACAATTTCTCTATGGTCACAAGTACTCCATGCTATGCACGTGTATGTTTTGTATTACTGAGATTTCTCATAAGTATGGGTATCTGAAGGCTCATAAGTATAACTCATAAGCAAAAGCTCATAAGTAAAGCTCATAAGGAATTCTCATAAGCAACGCTCATAAGTACTCATAAGTCTCATATGTTCTCTATGCTCATAAGGATCTCACAAGACATCATTCATATCTCACAAGGCATCATATGTGGTTCATACGACTCATAAGTACTCATAAGAACTCATGAGTATTCATAAGTAATCATACGTTCTCTATGCTCATAAGGATCTCACAAGGCATCATTCATATCTCACAAGGCATCATATGTGGTTCACACGACTCATAAGAACTCATAAGTATTCATAAGAACTCATAAGCTATTGAAACTCGTAAGACTCATAAGATTCATAAGGAACTCATAAGATATCGAAATACATTATGATTCTATGTATACACTTGTTAATTCATTTTGGTTTCCGCACTCTGATTTTGAATGTTATATGATGAACCGTACACTATATGATATGTCAATGTTTTATAACATTGTTAGTTAGTAGTTTGTAGAAGTTGAGTATTTAATGTTCAGCCGAACTGTTATATCAGTGGTTTCAGGTTTGACGATCATTCTCCGGAACTGAGAGTTGAGCAGGAGCTTGCTTAGGATCATGAGACCGATGATAGGGCCTGGACATGTGGCCTTATGGTTGAGGGAGAGTGACATGTATTTGGGGTTTTATTTTGGGGGTTTTGCATTGCACTTGAGTTGGTAACTCAAGTGATGGATTTTGTGTATAGAGTTCGTTTTTATTTATGTATAGGTTTTAGTTTAATTTGTATTTAGTCTTAGTTGGCTCATGTACATGGGACACTGTTCTATATAGAAGAAATTTTCAAGTTCACTATTTAGAATGCCTTGGATGCTCTCTCGCGGGATGGTTTATATGTTAGTTCACGACGCCAAAATCTCATTTCTCCTAGGTGGGATTTCGGGTCACGACAGAAGTGGTATCAAAGGTTAGGCATTAGAACTAGAGGGACTGAAGGGTGTTCTTTGAGTTGAACGTAGAACTCAGATGGACTTTAAATTTTAGGTTTGATACAACGGGATAATGGGTATCAAGTAAGGGTATTAGGTCCGTATAGGAAATGGTATTCCAAGTATAGACTACTTAATAGCCTTCATCTTAAACTGGTTGATACTTCAACCAACTTGATTCCTAGCTTCGCTAAGTTATCTACGAATCCCTATTGTGTGTATACTATATGTACTATGTTGTTGGATGTTATTATACGCTAGGTGTTGTGTACATATTATATGTTATAAATTATCGGAAACCAGTTCATCAAGTATAGGATTCTCTTTTGTCTTACAAGTTTAGTAGATTTAGAGTCGTTACGGAACTAAGGACTTATGTTTCGATATGTATGCTATTATATGTATCATGTGTAATTTCCTCTGTTAAATTATGCTTAATGCATCTTTTATCACAAAAAAGCATAAGTTGCATAATTTTGGACAAGCTCATAGATGTTTGATGCACGTTTCTAGATACAGATGCGCGTTAATTCTACAGCACATTCTAGACTCCGTACTCAGTCCAAAAGTTCTAGATACAGATGCGCATTAATTCTACAGACCCAATGCTCAGTCCAAAGTGATAAATATATTATAAACTTCAAAAATAGTTCTGGTCTCAAAATACAAAAACATTATATACATCTCATAAGCATCTCCATAATATAAGCATCATACACCTCTCATATGCATCATGCAGAGTTTAAAAGCATCATACATCTCTCAAAGTTTCAAAGGATGTTGGTTAAAGAATTCAAATGTATAAACAAATCATTAGTTTTAGTCTTAAGCCGGCTAATGTCTTAAGTATGTGATTGGTTAATACCGTAGCCGAGTTTTAGAACGTAGCTTCACTAGGAACCAAGGTGTATAATATACTATTATGTGTATACTGGATGTATATGATATATGTTGTTATGGGTGTAAGAACCTGCTACGTAAAAGTTATATGTGCTGCTAGGCATGGCTTGCTGCATTGCTTAAATTGTTGTTGTCTATAATAGAGTATAGTAAGGTGTGGGAAAAGTATCCCAGCTTGATTTTGTCTCGCCTGAATTTCACGGATGAAATTCTTATAAGGAGGGAGGATGTAGAGCCCCGGAAATTGGGTTCATTGTTCATGTGAATAGGGCAGTGAATAGTGCTTTGCCTAGTGTATGTAAAGGCCTAAAGCCTTCCATGTGTTCTTGATTCGGGGAAAGTGAATGAGAATTTTATATGTGTATGTTGAGTCTCAAAATAAGAGTATAATAATACTCTAAGTATATAAAAGCAAGGGTATAAAATACCCTAAGTGTGAATGTAGGACCCCAGGAACCAAGTTCACAATATTGTGAATAGTGCTATGAATAGTGTCAGGGCACTTGGGTTGAAGGCAAAAACACTTTTGATATTGTTATGATATTATGAAGAAGGATAAGGAAGGTTTTTACCTTGAGTTTAAGTAAGTAGGAATGTGTGTATTGATATGTTGGTGTGTTTAAGCCAAGAGTATGCATTACTCTAGGTAGTGGGTGTTGAAGCAAAGAGTAGAAATACTCTAAGCATTTTGGGTGAGTTAATGTATAAGGGAAGAGTATAAGGAATACTCTAATGTGTTGGGGTTGGTTCAGGGTTCTAAGGACCCTTTTAGGGATCTAAGTATGATCAAAGTTGTAAAGAAGAAAAGTGAGATGTCAAACATACCCTGAACTTTAAAGAGTTCTAGATTTCTCACCATGATCGGAATTGAGTAATTCTTAAATTTTAGAAAGATATTGAAACCCTCTTTGAGGTTCATGTTTATCACTTTTTCAGATTTTGAGTCGAAGTTGGGTCAAACGTCAAAATTCCAAAAACTAGTCGGCTGAAATTTCGGCTGCTGAAATTTATTTTCAAACCAATCAGCCCTTAGAACCAATTTAGACAATTAAAAACTCAAAATTAGAATTAGTCCATTAGACACAAAAGTTTTTCTCCTTTGAATGAAGAGTCAAATGCAAGTAGAATTGTTAAAATTTGATAAGCGAGTCAAAAGTTATGGTCAAAATACCAATGCAGGAAAAACTCAACCAAGTTAGAGTACCCACTCGTTGCCGATTGTCATTCACTAGTCGACGAGTGTGAACCACTAGTCAACGAATGAGTGCCCAGAACGCCCCAAACCGACCCAGAACTCTTCCACCGACCTTGGGAGATATTTTGCAAAGATTATAGACATAAATAGAAGGGGATTTCGTGGGTATAGATTTACCAAACCCTAAGCTTGGATTTTTGAGAGATTCAAGAAAGAAGAAGAAAAAGCTAAGAGTTGTTTGGATGTTCTGAGTTCGTGTTTTTCCATCAAATGAAGAGTTCTTCTTACTTTCTTGGGTTCTAACACCTGGGGTTCGATTCCAAAGTGATTCATCAAGTTGGGATTTATCCAAGGTTAGTTCTTGGTTGTAGTCTAAGAGCAAAAGTGAAGCTCTGTTCTTGTTCCAGATTTTTATAAGCTTCTCAAAGCTTGGATATTGATCTCTCAAGCTTCTAAAAGCTCTTGATTGAAGGAAATCAATCCTTCAAAAGGTAGATACTCTCTACTAACTAGCTATGTTATGATTCATGATTAAGTGTGTGAAAGGTTTGAATGAAAAATACAGAGTTTTAAAAACAGATTTAAAGTAAGATGAAAAGTATGTTATTTAGATGAAATGAATTAGATACTCCCTTCATGTTCTAATTCATAAATGCTTAGTATCTATTGAAACACGTTTTGGAGAAAACTAAGGCAAGAGCCTTTATTGTATACTATTGAAGCAACTAAAATGAAATTTGGATTTCCATGAGTTTAATGGTTACCTACCATGTTTGCATAGTAGAGTTTTTGTATAAATGGAAATGGAAATGGATGGTTTTTGACATAGGCTAAGTAGACCATGTGCATACTATTATAACTCCATGAATGAAATTCCTTGATTTCTTTCTACATTTTAATCACTCTCTAAGCATACCATGCTGCTTCTAAGTACTCTATGCATGATGCTCCTAAATACCTTATGCATGTGACTCAATGTTAGAAGCTTTCTATGATCACTATAATGCTCACAAATACTCTCTAATGTTCATCAATGCTCTAAGCACATGTATGAATTTCTATGATTGTAGTTCTATGGGCATTGTGATGTTTAAATGCTTTTTAATTATACCATGATGCTCACAATTTCTCTATGGTCACAAGTACTCCATGCTATGCACGTGTATGTTTTGTATTACTGAGATTTCTCATAAGTATGGGTATCTGAAGGCTCATAAGTATAACTCATAAGCAAAAGCTCATAAGTAAAGCTCATAAGTACTCATAAGAATGCTCATGAGTATTCATAAGTATCATACGTTCTCTATGCTCATAAGGATCTCACAAGACATCATTCATATCTCACAAGGCATCATATGTGGTTCATACGACTTCATAAGTCCTCATAAAACTCATGAGTATTCTAAATGAATCATCGTTCTATCTATGCTAATAAGGATTCTCACAAGGCATCATTCATATCTCAACAGGCACTCTATGTGGTTCACACGACTCATAAGAACTCATAGTATTCATAAGAACTATAAGCTTATTGCAACTCGTTAAGACTCATTAAGATTCATAAGGAAACTCATAAGAATATCGAATCATTCTGATTCTATGTATACACTTCGTTAATTCATTTTGGTTTCCGCACTCTGATTTTGCATAGTTATATGATGAACTGTACACTATATGATATGGTCAATGGTTTTGATAACATTGTTAGTTAGTAGTTGTTATAGCTGAGTATTCAATGTTCAGCCGCACTGTTATGTCGGTAGGTTACAGGTTGGACGATCATGCTCCGAACTAAGAGTCGAGCAGGAGCTTGCTTGGGATCCTGATTCACGATGATAGTGGGCCTGGGACATGTGGCCTATAGTTGAGGAGAGTGACATGTATTTGGGGTTTTATTTTGGGGGGTTTTGCATTAGACTTGAGTTGGTAACTCAAGTAATGGATTTTGTGTATAGAGTTCGTCTCTATTTATGTACAAGTTTTAGTTTAATTTGTATTTAGTCTTAATTAACTCATGTTCATGGGACACTGTTTTATATAGAAGAAATTTTCAGGTTCACTATTTAAAATGCCTTGGATGCTCTCTCATAGGATGGTTTGTATTTGAGTTCACGACGCCAAAGTCTCATAACTCCTAGGTAGGATTTTGGGTCTCGACATCAACTTACATGCATTGTATTAAAACTTAAAATAACTCACACCATATATGGATAAAGATTAACTATACATTTCTTACCGAATTACCGCTTACTTGACACATACTCGATGCACGCGGGCTTACTTGATTTACTTACTTGGGCATCCATGCCTCTTGATCTTAGACTGTTGGCAATCGAGCTGTGTAAAACTCAAACATGCAATCATACTTGTGCGGTACTTACTTTTTGTTATAGTACTTGTGATAGTGAATTAAACATGCTTGTGCATGCATCATTATGATGAGTGAAACAAGTAATAGACCCTCGATTGAATTGTGCCCTAGATTATTAGTCAAGAGCTATCAGAAATCCATCATAAAAGTTTATTCCACCTTGATAAAGATCCTAAGCAATTGAGACCGTAATCTACATCCAAGACCATAACCCAAGGCTCCTTTAACCGAACATATATCACAACATGCAATGGTACATCATACTTCAACATCATGGTATATCATCCTTACCATGGTTGGTAATTTAAAACATGTATAATCATGGTCCTTCAAACATCAAGTCAATGGGTTGTTCGTCATACGTTAGTTTTCAAGTGGTACATACGTGAAGATAACAACCCTAAAATCCTTAGTTGCACAAAATTCGGAAAATATACATCCAACATACAATTATTCAAAAATCTTCGGCATACATATGTTGGCTCAAGCTCGTGTTCGGCTTGATTAACAAGTGAACTGGGCATTGCTCAAGCTCAGCTCGTGACATATATATGTTGGCTCAAGCTTGTCTCGAGCTCTTGAATGATAGCTTGGGCTCTACTCATCTATAGATAATCGAGCTCAGGCCGGGTCGTGAGTTTGCCCTATTATTTTAGGCTCATTTACACCTAATTTTATAAAAAAAAAATTCAAATGAAAATCCTAAGAGTTAAACATGCCTATCAGATTCTCCCCTTTTTTTAAAAAAAAAAATCCCTAAAAAATTGAACATAATTATACTCGTGAGGCTAATGAGAAAAACATGATATAGAGAATATATAAATTAAGATAGGGTGAAGTTACCAATTAAGTTTTATCTTAACAACAAATTCATTTTTATGTTTCTTAACTTCTATGTGAAATTTAATATTATTAGGGCATTATAAGTAGTACAGTAAGATTAATCGAGTTGAGCCGAACTAAGTTGTTCAATGCTTGTGTTTGGCTTGATTAACAAAAGAGCTCAATCATATAGCTCAGCTTGGCTCGGCTCGGCTCGGCTCGGCTCATTGAACTCAAATACCCAACTAAAGCTCGGCTCATGAGCTGGCACGACTCATTGACAGCCCTACGAGTTAATACACCACGAGTTTAAAATCCCATTGGGATTTACAGGATTTCCTGAAATCCTGGTTTCGTCTAACCCCAATGATATCGATACAACATAGATTTCAGAAAACACGATTTTGGCGGGATTTCAGAAATTTAAGGTCAAATTTTCGAATTCCGAGATTTCTGAAAGCTCATGATGGTAGAGATTTGAAGAATCCACTCTCCAAAGGCATCACTTTTCAGAATTTCGGGCGATATTTCAGAAATTTGTTTTTAAATAAGTTTTTTAAATTAATATTTTGATTTTTTTTAATCAAAATTTTGTGAAATTTATATATTTATTTTAAAAATAAAATAGTAATACTTATATAAATATATAAAATATTATTTTTTAACATATATATTTTAATAATATATATATATATATATATATATATATTTAATAAAATATTAATCAATTAGAATCCAAAATCCCACCGAGATACCAAGTATTTTTTGGGATTTCAGTTTGGTTTGGCTGACCGAAATCACAGGATTTCAAACCTTGTTATACATTGTTGCAAAGATAAGCCATTAAAAATTGAAATTTGTAATTTTTGTTTAATTCAAATGAGTTATTAAGAATTTTTTTGGTTGACTCAACCGCACCACCATGACACCACCATGCATTGACACACACCACACATAACCACAATTGCAACCCAAGATAAGCATCACACAAATATCAGGTATTAAGGCTGTATAAGCAGATCCGATTAAAGGTCATATACGTCATTTTAGAGACTAGCGGGTGGCACGTGCGATGCACGTGAGAGCGAGGGGAATGAGTTAACCATAATTAATAAGAGTTAAAAGGGACACGTACGTGTTAACCCGCGGGTGCAATTGAACTCACTAGTGGCACGTTCGAGGCATGTGAGAGCGAGGGAAAGGAGTTAACCACAGTTAATAAGAGTTAAAAATGACACGTGTTAACCTGTGGGTGTGATTGAACTCTCCTCAAGTTCGATCGTGATTGGTTGTGATTCTAAATAAATAGATGAACAAGGGTTAATTTAAGAATTAAAGTAAAACATTAAATAAAGGCATGTTTTTATCTTTACTATTATAATGAGAAAGGCAAGCGTAGCCTGACTTTTCCGAAATTCCTAAACTACCCTTATATAAAAACAAAACTTTAATTTAATATTTTACTTTAATTCTCAAACTACCCTCATCAAGTTAAAGAGTAGAATCACAATCAATTACGATTGAACTCAGGGAGTGTTCAATCAACTCCTATTAACTATGGTTCGCTCTTTCCCCTCGCTCTCACGTGCGCACGAGCCACCCGCTAGTTTTTATATAAGGATAGTTTAGAAATTTCGGAAAAGTTATATGCGCAGGCGTTATAATAGTAAAGAAGAAAGATAAAGATGCATTTCCTTCCTATAATGAAACAAACGAAAAGAGGGGATGCCTCCGACATTTGTCCAGAACAAAACAAACAAAAACTGAGGAATCTTCCCACGTCATTGTATACGTATAGGGTTAGTCTTCTCCAATAATAAATCCCCCAACGTCTTTGGCTGGCTGCAATAGGTAGATAGAGAGATAGATAGATAGATTCCCATCTGAGAGAGCACAGATGATGGCTCGCCTCTCCTTTGTCTCGTTCCTCCTCTTTTGCCTCTGCTGCGCCGCCGCTGCTGAGCCTGTGCGTGCCGGATCCAGCTTCGACGATCAGAACCCCATCCGATTAGTATCCGACGCCTTTCGTGATTTCGAGTCCTCTCTCCTCCATATCATCGGCCACACGCGTCACGCCCTCTCCTTCGCGCGTTTCGCTCATAGGTTCCTTCTCTTTTACCTGCAATCGCTCACCGTTTGATCTTTTTGATCGGATGGCTCTAACTTACTTAGATACTCATTTTACTAGTAATTTCATTCTATTTCTGTTTTGTGGATTTTTTAGGTACGGGAAGAGGTACGAGACAGCTGAAGAGACAAAGCTTCGGTTTGGGATTTTTGTAGAGAATTTGAAATTGATTAGATCTTCTCACAGAAATGGCCTTCCTTACAATCTAGCTATTAATCGTGAGTATTTCTTTCTCTATTTATGTCTAACTTGCGCTTCGGGTGGGGGAGTTCTTGTCCTAGAAATTAAATATCAGCTCTTATTAATTTAGATCTGTATTCGAGTTTCGACCCGATCTTGGCCAAGCTTGAGCTTGAGCTTGAGCTTGAGCTTGATGAAAACTCCAAAGTTCACGCTTAGCTTCGCTTGATCCAGCTCGAGCTCAAACTCGATTCGAGCAGAGGTCGGGTTGCCTCTCACT